>CM053793.1:480880574-481125574 GCA_028749045.1 Cupressus sempervirens | reverse complement strand
TTCATTTAATTATTAAGTCACTTATTATCTCTAGTTTTCTTAAGTTAAACTCTGGAAATATAATAATTAATTCTTTTATTAATTATTATCATGCAACCTAGGTTAGTTACCTATCAAGATTTTGATCTCCGTTTATAAGGATTGATCTCTTTGTAATTTATTAATTCACTTTTGATAATAGCAATTTCTCTTTTTGCTCATCAAGAATGTCTCATCTATGAATCTAAGAATTCCAACTCCCATAGCTTTTGCTTCTCTCTTTTTGTTATAGGTGTTTGCATGCAGGTGATTCTTGGGAGCTATGGGGTTGGTCTTTCATCAACTTCAACATCGTGTTAGAGTTCTAGATCTTCATGCCCCTATTCTATTCTTGAAATATTTGGCATCAGCTTTTAGATTTGTGGCTTTCAAAAGATTTTTTTTTTGAATCTGGGGCCACTAATTTTTAGCAATTTTGAGCCTAGATAGACATCACCATTGAGATTAGAGTGCCCAAAAACCCCTATTTTCATATAAAATTTATCCAATTTGGACACTGTTGGAATTTGAGGAAAAATAATATTGCTTCTAGATTGTGCATGTTTCTGAAGGCATTGATTTTTTGATTTTTGGCATGCAGATCGAGATTTTTTGGCACAAAAATTGAGATTTTTGGCATGAAAATCAGGATTTTTTGGGCACACAAATTGAGATTTATCGATGCACAAATCAACATTTTTTGGCACATAGATCAATATTTTTGGCTCTCAAATCAAGATTTTTGGCATGCAAATTGAGATTTTTTGGGCACACAAATCAAGATTTTTTAACACATAGATTGAGAATTTTTGGCGCTCAAATGAAGACTTTTGGCACGCATATTGAGATTTTTTGTGCACAAATTAGGATTTTTAGTAAAAAAATTGAGATTTTTTGGGCACACAAATTGAGATTTATTCGTGCACAAATCAACATTTTTTGGCATGTAGATCAAGACCTTTTTGGCACTCAAATAAATATTTTTGGCATGTACGTTGAGATTTTTTGCATATAAATCAAGATTTTTGGCACATAGACCAAAGTTTTTGGCACACAAATTGAGATAGTTTTGGTTTAAAACTAGTACACTTCCTAAGGTAATTTCTAGTATTAGTGGACATGTTTTTTGAGACATTTGGTATGGATCCAAAAGCGGTAAAATTTTTTTGTCTTGCCCTTCTAGCACATTTTTTAACCTACATGTGGTTTTTTGGCCATGGCTTGCTCATTTAGACTCCATTTTTTGCAAATGAGATATCGCCAAAAATCTAATTCTGAGCTTGCCATAATGATACAATTTATTTGTAATTTTGATTTTGCTTGGTTTTCAATTTATTTAATCAAACTCAAAATTTCTATTTTGCACTCTAGGAGACATATCTTGAGACATTCTATTTCTAGATTATGCTCTATACACATCCTATTCAATTTTTTGTTTTTTTTTGCATTCTGGTGGATATGTTAGTTGTTTCAGGTCTAGATTGATTTTTTTCTTTAGATGACTTTTCATGGGTCATGCCATCTCTTGTATTAGCCTTATGTCTTTTTTGATCTGTGTTGACATTCTTTTGTAGTATTTTTGCAAATGCTCTGAGATAAAGTGCCACTCTCTTATTTTTTGGGATCTTTCATATCTTTGTGTTTTGTTCTACCCACACTACATTATAAAATTCCTTGGGGGGTTTCATGTTGGCCATATTCACCATCTTCCTTTATTAAGTGAGTGTTCCTTCCACAAAATTAGTCATATGACGTGTTGATGAGATGTGCCATTATATGTGTTGTACTTCTTTTGCACTCTTGATGCTCCTGGTTCTTCTTTTTGTACAAGATATTGCATTTGGTTTCAATTCTCATTGTTGGAAATATAATAGGGAAGTAAACTTTGAGAGGTAGGGGGGAGTGAATCAATAGTTAAAACTTTTAACCTCAAAAATTATTCACCACACATCCATCTCACAATATATGCATATAAACTAAAATACCAAATTAAGCACATACATCCATCCATGAAAGTAAAATAGTCAAAAAATGCATGACGCAAGATATTTTGTTACGCAAAAACCCTCCACGGAGAAGGTAAAACTGGGGTGGGGATGACACCCACAAATCTTTTCTACTGTAGTAATTAAGTGTATCCAATGAAGGTTACAATATTTGATCATGAAACATGATCTACCCTATGAAAGGTCTACCTTGTTAAAGGCTTACAAGATTGTTAGATCTTACCCTATTAAAGGATTTAAACACCCTACTAAAATTGTGCTTGGTAAAAGGACTTTAACTTACAATGAAGTAAGCACCCTATTAAAGGATTTACAATAGCTTTTCAAGACTACTCTATTAAGAGATTTAATTGATTCACCTATTAGAATGTCCCAACAATGATCTTTCAATTAGCATGCTATTGCTTGATATCAAATCATCTCTATCTTGATGTGTACTTGATCCTTTCTGATCAAATGTATCTCTGTTGTCCTGTGATTCCTTTCTTCTATTCTCCTTTAACTAATTCTGCAATGTAACTCAAATCATAACACCTTAGTCACCATGAATGCTCTATTTTTGCATGCAAACTCTCTTCAATTCTCCTTAAGCATTCATCAAAATTTTAGGGTTTGTCTTCCTTAAGAAGACCTAGGTGACTTAGGGTTAGGTATAAACCAATGGTAGTGATTCACCCATATTGCCACTTAAAACTTCCCTTTTCCTGATTGGATGCATGTAATGCATAAGGATTCACAATTAAGATTATTCCTTATCATCAAAGATCATAAATAAATCATTAAGTCATCTTAAAAATGGTTTACATAGCAGTTTGTGCCATCACAAACATCTATGTCAAAATTGTATAACTCAACACTTGAAGTCCCTGATGCTCGACATCAACTACAACTTCAATGCTGTAATTGGACCTCTGAATGACTCAACATCCACTAATCACTCATATGAATAGATTAGTACATACTATCTGCTCAACACTTGAGTGACTCGACACTTGTTACTCGAATCACACTAAATATCTATCGCTTAGCATATACTATTTGACAACTTATGCTCGAAATGTATTACTTGTTCAACATGAACTAAATAAATGACTTAAGTATATTGTCACTCATATGTCAAAATCAATATGAGATTAACAATCTTCCCTTTTAATATGAGTAGAAAAATACTTGATCATGTATGAACAACCTTTAACCTTTCAAGCATAACTCCAGATAATAACCATATACATACAAAATTTCAAAACTTCAAAATTTTGCAAAAGTTTATGACTTATCAATCATACCTCAAAATTCAATAACTCCCCCTGAGTTGATTGTGCTTTTCTATATTTGAATCAAAATTATTTCTCCTACTGAGTAGATTTGCATTAGCTAATCTATGTACTCTATTTCTGTCATTTTGCAAAAATGGTATCTCCCTAAAAAATATGATCTCCCCCATACCTCTTATTTCCCCCATACTTCTTATTTCTCTCCCATTTTGACATTGATGTCAAAGGGTTATACTATGATAGTGTGTTTGTCCAAAAAATATTTGTGGACCTCAAGCATGATTTTCAATGCAGCGTCCCAATTATCACAAGCTACCTCCAATGAATTGATCTAGGTGGCCAACTTGATTGCAAGGTGAACTAAGCCATCATGAGTAGAAAGATGTAGATCTTTCTTCATGAGTGTTTCAGAAAAGGCTAGTTCCTTATGCAATATCTCCATATGTGGAGTCAGAATAGCCTGGATGCTAATTAGTTTAGCCTTGATGTTTGCTTCATCTATGTGTAATATTGTTAACTAACTTTGGGAGTTCAGGAGAGTCCTAAAATGCTTCTCACTCTAAGCTGGAGACTTTGGTAGAGTTATACCAAATAACTATATATGACTCTCCAAACTTAGAATATGACTCCTTATTTCTTGTGTGAAGAGTGTGAGATTACACAATTTGGTGTATAAAGAGAAAAAGTTCTCTAGTACCTTCTTCGCATTGCCAATTTTGGTTGCTAACTCAATCTGTAATAATGCAATAGAACTTGATATCTTTTCATCAACCTTATTTTGAAAATTCCTTGTAAACCATTTAAATAATTTGACACTTGAATCTAGGTCTACGTCATTTAGCTTCTCCTCTAAGTTGGTTAGCTACTCTATGATTGGTTTTGTTGCCTTTGGTGCTAGCAGGCTAAATGTATCAAGAAAAATGTCCCTGATATCTATCAAAGCTTGATTCTACCTATGCTCCTATCTGAGTAGTTCTTGATTCTCCTTCTTTGCAAGAACATTCTAGAGTATGCCCATCTGCTCAATTATGATGGTTGCATAATTAAACTTGGGAAACTCAATCACTTCATCTACCTTAGATGTGCTTGGCCTCTACTATGATGATTATAGGGGCATAGCTTCTATACTCAGCCTATGAAGAGCTTGAATAGAAAGAGTAGTAGTTTTTGGCAAAGTTTCCAGTGTTTGTATTGCTAATTGTTCCTCAAGTTTGGTAGTCATCCCTAGCTCTTCAGTCTTATCCTTTGCCTTCTCTACATTCACAGATGCACCTTGATCTTGTGCTATAGGTGTAGGAGTATCTACCTAAATTGTTTGAACTTGTGTTCCTTCATCCTTTTTTGTCTCATCTTTATGCTCTTCATCTATCTCACCCTTGTCATTTTTAGTTTCCTTTATATTGACTAAAATTGGAGTACTTTGTGCTAATGTACTGATGGTAGAAGTAGCTATCTCCTTCATTTGATATACCACAAGGGGTAATGTAGGTTTTATCAAGATAAATTGAGGAGGGGATGTAGATGTCACTTGTTTCTATACTTCCTCCCCTACAAATACCTTGTCTGTGTTCTCAATCTCATCAATACTCACTAGTACAAGATTTTCACAAAGTTTAGCCTAGGTAGTGGATTCTACTATTATCTTCTTCAAGTCATCCTCCGTGAGGGGAGTGATGTCTAAGTGACAATATCAGAAAAATCTTTAATCTTTATAGTATCACTTTCTATATTCACCTCATGTAGAGGGCTGACACTTGGCGCTAGTGTATTTGGTACACTTTGCTCTGTCTTCTGCTCATCCTCAACTAGTATCTATGTACCTTCACATGTTTTAGTGCCTTCCTCTTGTGTAACTATCTTACTATCATTTGTGATTACCTCAGTTACCTGTTGTTCCTCTTCTTTATCCTCACCTACCTTAATAGGTGTGGACATTATTGCCTTGGTTATTTTCAAGCCATATAATGATTTTGAAATCAAAGGGGTCTTTTGTACAACATCCTCAACCTTGTTTTGCAATATGTTGAATGCACTATATTTTGGTGCAACTTTTCTAGTATGCTTCTTCAAGGCCTTAACCATTGTTTCCCCATCTAGTTTTGGCATCACTCTTGTAAGTGTAGTCTCTCTAATTTGTCTTTCTATGTTTAGACTATATTGTTACTTTTTCTCAACTTTATCAGATAATTCCTTTGGTAGACAGTTGGCAATCTCAATTGGAGTTTTTTTAAATGTTGCCATGATGGCGTATATTGACTACTCTACTTGGTTCACCTCAACTTTTCCAACTGTATCAAATTTAATATGTGTGAGATCAAATAAATCAAGATTAATCCTTATGTTCTCACATATATTATCTAAATATGAAGAAGGACAATGACTTACCACTTGAAATTGGCTATTGTCATTAGATTCTTTCCTCTCTTCATCAAATTTAGCTAGACCTATGTATTTTCTCCTTGATTTCTTCTCAGACTCTTCTTCATTGCTAGCTTGTCTAGCTCTCTTCTCTTTTGGCTACTCTACTTCTTAAGCCTTCTTGGTAGTAGCCCTTGTGCTTGCTCTTGTATAGGGAATTGTAGGCTTAGGTTTTGTACCCTTCCTTTGTTTTCTAGTAGTAGGGGTCTTATCTTTCCTCTTCTTTTGATTAGGTGATTCACTAGCTTCTTCTCCCTCGACACCTTTCTTCCATTTCTACTTCTTTTCCTTGGTCTTCTCCTTGACCTTGAGTTAAGGCCAATGATGTTTGAATAGGTATATCTTCTTTTTCTTCATCATCTTCCTCTTCTTCTTCTTCAAAATTTGCTCCACCAAATTTATTCTTTAGCTTCTTAAAAATTTTGTTCTTCTTTCTAATGACTGAGGTAGTCTTCAAATCCATTGTTATCTTAGATTTAGCCATGTCATAGTTCCCAAAGGTAGTAAGCTTAGCATCTACATCTTCTAAAATTATTGTAGTTATTACTGTAGAGGCTTCATCAACATTGATTTCATAGCCTAGTGGCCTTAGCCACCTTACCCTTGGAACAATTGCTTGAACATATGTATAATCAGTGTCAACTAGAAAGAAAACACCATTCAAAAGTTTTCTTAGCTAGTGAAACTAGTATCCTTAGTCTCTTCTTCATTGATTTTTTCAAATCAGCTAGTCATAACTGACTCAAAATTGTTTCCAAATTTCTCAATAAAATAACTTATCTGTATTACAATAGATCTATTTGTTTTCTAGGAAACTTTACAAAATTTGGTAAATGTATTATGTACACAAAAGAACATACATACAAGAATTGAACCAAATTTATATTGTGAACTTTTGGTCTTCCTTATAGCTCCCAAACTTTCTAACAATTGTTGTATCTACAACTTAGCAAGGTCATAGGTATGATCCTTCTTGATTATCTTATATCTCATGTCGATGACAATACATGGTACATAGTTGAGCCTATTTGATTGGTAGAATTTATGTGCTATTATCCTCACTACAAATTTAATTAGAGGATCTTAGACAGTATCAATTGTCATGCCTCATTTGTTCCACACTGCCCCTATATTGTTCTTAATAACCTCTTTAGATTCACTTCTCATGGTTTTAGGTCAGCCAAGTGTTGGATACCCAGTTACTCTATGTACACTTTTCTTGATGTTTTTCACTAGTCCATTATACAACCATATAGAATTATCATGAACTCTACTAAGGACTATCTTAATCCATTCAGTCTTAAAAACATTGGGAAAATCTAGGGCACGTGTCACCCTTTTCTCTCTATGATTTTGAATTCATCCTTTAGTGATCTATCTTTACATAATTTCCCATAGGTTTTCCTAGTCTCCATGTCTCCTATTCTACCCATGTTGCATCTACAGAAACATCTTATGTCTTGAATCATCAAAACTCAAGGTGGTATCATCGACAATGCACCAGATGGATCTTGCTTATAAGTGATATTAGTAATGACTCTAAAGTTTGGTTTTCTAATCTCATTGCTTATCAATTGCACATTCAAGAATTCTTTACCCTCTTTAACCTTAGGAGCTAAAAAACTAGACACCATTATGTAAACTAGGGTTTGCAAAAATTTAAACTATGTAGCTCGATACACGATAAATACCTTTGTAAATCTACTGTTATGGTATCAAGTGACTATTGAATCCTACTTGAAAATGTTGGTATGATCTCTTTTAATTTTCCTTTCACTCTTCATGCTCTCCTTCAAATTTGAATTATGTTAAATGAGTAAAAACCTATCATATATACCTTAAAACCTTGTATTAATGCTTACTGCTACACAACTATAAGATTGACTTCAATAAAGATTTTGAATCACTTAGATTCCATGAAGTTTCCTTTTCACTTAGAAACTACTATGAGCTCAGTCAACATTATTACTTTTGATAGTTCAACATCAACTAACATTTCACTCAACAACCATAGTGAAACTTTTGATGCTCGATAGTAACATGAAAACTGAAAAAACTTATAGATTTCTTCCAGGTTATAATCAACACTTTGCATCTTTATTCATGCATATGTAATATTTTTAGAACTAAATCTTTAGAACTAATGTATAGTATCTCTTTTAAATACCAGTCGCACATACCTCTTGATTGCTTAATTTGAGGAGGTGTGATCACCTGACCCATTGGGTGAAGTGATCCCATCTGAACATGATGTTCTACAATCTTCTTTTCTCTTCCATATCATGTTCATCTCATCTCTGATAGTCTCAACACTTACCTTTCTTTTTCCTTTGTTGAACTCATTGCTCAGTGCCTTTGACCTTTTGGACAATTCCTAGTTATATGACTAGTCATCAAATAGCTAAAACATGAGGTTTGACTCAACCATCTTTTGTAGTCACTTCTAAAATGTGTTCTTATTTAATTTTTAAAAACATGTCCATACTCTTGACAATAGTGACAACTACATCTTGTATTATAATCCCAATTATAAGAGTTGTGGTTATGCTTTACCTTTGTCTGCTTGTTTGATGACCATTTAGGCTTGGATTTGCACTCATATGCTCTATATCCATACTTCTGATAGTTATGGCAGTATTCTTCAAATCTTTGTGTTCTTATGGTCTTGGTTCTACATTCATGTGCTCGATGTCCTTGATTTTTGCATTTGTGACAATGACCCATGAACTTCTACTTAGGATTCTGATTTGTAGTATTTCTCTTGCAAAAATTAGTAGTATGACCTATCTTAACACAATTATGAAAAGTAGGTTTGGAGTTCTTACCTTTGTTTCTTCTTTCTTCATCACTTTTGGATGATTCTCCTTCTTCAATACTAGTCTTGGATCTAGGGGATCTCATCAATTGTTCAAAGTGCTTGATGGCTTCACTGGGTTTGTTGAAATTGTTTGAAAACTCCTTTTCTCTTTTCAAATTATTTCTTAGTTGTTCATTTTGCACCTTTAGTGTTGTGATCTCAATATCCTTTGCATTTAATTCATGATTTTTAATCATCATTTGACCCAAAGTTTCCAATAGCATGTTAGCAATCCTAGTTACCTCTGATGTTTTCTCTTCTAGTCTATTGGTCAAAATCCTTTATCATCTTCAATCATGACTTTTTCCTCTTCAAATTTATTTTTCTTCTTGGTTATCTCACATAGTAATATTGATTAGACTTCTTGTTCTCTTTTGAGATTTTTGACCTCTTCAGTTAGGGTTCCATTATTTTCCATCATATCTACAACTGCTGCATTAAATTTATTGGTGTTTCCATCTGCAAACAATTCAATAGTTTACAAAATATGTTGGTATTGTGTGTCATTCTCTTTAATAGAAATTTCCTTTCTCCTCTTCAGTGATATCTTTAACTCATTTCTTGCTTCATTTAGCTAATGTAGGGCAAGTTGTATTTCAATCTTTTAGTTCTCAATATTATTTCTCAACTTGTAGACTTCCATCTCCAAGATCTTTCCTCAAATTTGTAAGGCTTTACTTTCCAAAGAACTTAGCTCTGATATAGATTGTTGGAAATACAATAGGGAAGTAAACTCTAAGGGGGTGGGGGGGTGGGGTGGAGTGAATCAACACTTAAATTTTTTTACCTCAAAAACTATTCACTACACATCCATCTCATAATCTATGCATATAAACTAAAATACCAAATTAAGAATATACATCCATAGAATGAAAACAAAATATTCAACACATGTATGAAAAAAGATATTTGGTTACCCAAAAACCCTCCAAGGAGAAGGTAAAATTGGGGTGGGGATGACACCCACAAATATTCATCACTACTATAATAAAGTGTATCCAATGAAGGTTACAATGTTTGATCATGAAACATGATCTACCTTGTGAAAGGTTTTCCCTATTAAAGGCTTACAAAATTTTTAATCTTACCCTATTAAAGGATTTGAAAACCTTGCTAAAAGTATTCCTAGTAAAAGGACTTTAACTTACAATGAAGTAAGCACCCTATTAAAGCATTTACAATAACCTATCAAGACTACTCTATTAAGAGATTTAACTGACTCACTTGTTAGAATGTCTCAAGAATGATCCTTCGATTAGCACTTAATTGCTTGATGTTAGATCACTTCTATCTTGATGTATACTTGATCCTTTCTGATTAGATGTATCTCTTGTGTCCTCTAATTTCTTTCTTCTATTCTTCTTTAACTGATTCTACAATGTAACTCAAATCATAACACCTTAGCCACCATGAATGCTCTATTTGTGCATGCAAACTCTCTTCAATTCTCCTCAAGAATTCATAAAATGTTTAAGGTTTATCCTCCTTAAGAAGACCTAGGTGACTTAGGGTTAGGTATGAAGTGATGGTAGTGATTCATCCATATTGTAGTTTAAACCTTTCCTTTTTCTAATTGGATGCATGTAATGCATAAGGATTCACAATTAAGATTCTTCCTTATCATTAAAGATCATAAAACAATCCTTAAGTTAGACCAAAAATGATTTACATAGAAGTTTGTGCCATTACAAACATCTATGTTAAACTTGTGTAACTTGACACTTGAAGTCCCTAATGCTTGGCATCAACTACAACTTCAATGCTATAACTTGGCCTCTTGATGACTCAACATCCACTCATCACTCACCATTTGAATAGCTTGACACATACCATCTACTCTACACTTGAGTGACTCAACACTTACTAGTTACTTGGATCACACTAAATATCTATCACTTTGCATATAGTATCTGATAACTTATGCTTGAAATTTATTACTTGTTTGGCATGAACTAAGTAAATGAATTAAGTATATTGTCACTCATATGTCAAAACCAATATGAGATTAATAGTTCATGTATTCCCTCTCATCATTATAGGGAGGTTATGTTAGTTCTATTTCTTTCTTGGCTCAATGGAGTGAGCTCTATATTCAATATTTGATCCTACGTACTAGGCGATTGTAGTGGTTGGATACCTATGCATTTTGGTGAGATGGGCCATTTACCATATAGAAATTCTTTCATTTTTTTTTCGAGGCCATGAAGATACCTTCCATATTCAATTGATCAACTCTTTAGACTCAGTCTTCTCTACCTGGTCATGTTCTATATAGTGGAGGTTCTTTAGATCATTAGTTTGACAATGTTTGTAGCTTCATGCTTTAGTGGTGTTCTTTGTGATCATCCTTTTGTTCCTATCTTTTGTAACATTCTTTCAATCTCTTTTTGGAGTAGGGTTTTTCCCATGTGGTTTTCTCTATTTCTCTTCTTTTTAGAGATTTGGTTATCCTTGGGTACTTCATAGGCCTTTGTTGCTAGGACCCAAATTTCCTTTCAGTAGTAGTTTCTAGGTTTTTCGCTACTCCCTAAATTTATCTTAGGGGGGTGTTAGATTAATAAAATATTTTATTATTAACTAAATCATAATTTTTATTATTATTAAGTAACTTATTATCTCTAGTTTACTTAAGCTAAACTTTGGGCATATAATAATTAATTCTTTTATTAATTATTATCATGCAAGCTAGGTTTGTTACCTTTTAGGTTTTTGATCTCCTTTCATGAGGATTGATCTCTTTGTATTTTTTTAATTCACTTTTGATTATAGCAATTTCTCTTTTTTCTCATCAAGAATGTCTCATCTATGGATCTCAGAATTCCAACCTCCATAGCTTTTTCTTCTCTCTTTTTTCTATAGGTGTTTGTATGCAGGTGATTCTTGGGAGTTGTGGGGTTGATCTTTCATCAACTTCAACACTTTTCTAGTTCTCTCTTACTCTACTAAAAAAAGTTCAACTGCGTACTAAAGAATCTTAAACTTTGAGCCTAGAATAGATCATAAGTACTCTCCCTCTAGTTTCAACCATTTAAGATGAATGTAAAAAGATTCTAAGCTAATATTCTTTGCAAACCAACTATCTAAATTATAGTTCAACACTTAAATATTCACAACTTACTTTTTCATTATTAGATTTATTTACGTCTTATAGAACTGAACTTAAAATAGTAAATCTAAATCTATATTACTCATGCTCTTAATCAATCAACTTATTTTTCAATTTGTAATTTAATTACTAACAAAAGGGATTGCTATGTGCTTGTCTTAAATAATATTATGAACAATGATGATTCCTACTTTAACCCATTTGAGATTCACAAATATAGGAATAATTCCTACAATGTTCATTTAAAAGAGAGTAACTTCATAAATAATAGCCATCAAAACTACCTTTCTTGATCAAGAAAATTATTGAAAATTGCTTCAGAAACAAAGATTCCATGATAGAGAGGTATGAATCAACAAACAACTTATATTATCCCAGACTTCAAAGTGAAGCCAAGAAAATAGAAAGTTCTGATCTAGTAGTTTAAAGAAAAAAAAAACTGATTTCCTAAAGCTTGAACTATGAACCAATTACTTCTTCCTACAATAAAATATCCTCCTAAAAAAGGAACAAACATAGGGTGTGTGTGTGTGTGTGTGTGTATATATATATATATATATATATATATATATATATAGAGAGAGAGAGAGAGAGAGAGAGAGAGAGAGAGAGAGAGAGAGAGAGAGAGAATCCTATATTTGAATTAAAAAAACTATAGATCTCACTAATCAAGAATAAATAACTAAAAAAACATAACTGAAAGTTCTTAGCATCACATAAGAGAAATATGAATATGTGGAAGAAATGTGACAACAAATGTTCACAAAACATATTGGCGCACTTGGATGAATTGTTGACACATCAAGAAATATTTGGTGTTTCTTTCTTTGGTTGATATAATCTCTCATAATTCATAAAAATCCATCAATCAATTTAAGATCTTAAATTTCATCTGGTGCCAAATTCAAAAACCATTGTTTCAAAATTTGTTTATTACTCACAAATGATAAAACATGAAATATGCATAGCAATAACTAAGATTTATAATATTTCCTCAATAACATATCAAAGAAATCATGCATAATATTATTTGGATACTACCATTCATTCATATGTCCAAAATAAATCAAAGTGTCATTAATATAAGTAAAAATACCTATCGTTCCTACCAATTATACATATTTAACATTAAAAAGATGTTTTTGTTTTCTTTCTAATATTTAGGTTCTAGGTCCTTGGAAAATTTGGGTTTGGGCCTTTTGTTGATACTATAGGTTCTAGGTCCTTGTAAAACCTAGTGGACGCTTTTTTGAATATCTTTTTTTGTGCTTTTAAGGGGTTTCAGGTCCCCTCAAAACTTGTTTTTACTGTAATCCAAAAACATTAAAAAGATGTCACTCTATTAATTTTGAAATAGAAAAAATGCATTTCCCAATGTCTATCATTTTATCCCCTTCTTGATATCAATGATGTCATCATCATAGATCAGGAAGATTCCTATTTTGCTCCTCCATATAAATTGACAAATAGATTCCCCTAAAGTTATATGTATTATAAGCTCATTCTAGCTAATATTGATTGTCTCGTGCAATACAATCCCTCCAATCTATAAGTGTATGACCATCAGACCTATTTGGTGAATTAATGTTGGAGGAGGAAATATGATCAATGGGTTTCTAAATTACATGCCAATCCATTTGGTCTTATGTATATCAATTAGTTCACATATCTGCCTAGCTCTTTCTTAAGACAAAATTAAATAATGGGGAGACGTTGGTTCTCTACGCCTAATTTTGCATAGAATGGACTCATTCTTTTCTCTAATGGAAACTCTGGCGTGGAATGAAAAACTATTTATGGAAGTTCTATAACCTCTAATAGGTTGTTGCAAATTTTGTTGGTAAACTTGAGTTGTCCTAGTTTGTGCAAGTCCTTTGAAATCTCATTTAAAAGGTAAGGTCTTAGGATACCCTTCTCTTATAAGGACTCTCAACCTTTCTTTCATCTCAAGGAATATGTCATTTTGTTTCCAAATCAAATTTTTTCTACATAAACAAAATAAATTCTCCCACTTGAACATCTCCAACATACAAATTGAGAAGAGACTAAACATGACCACCCAAAAGAAATCTATGAAGATAAAATTCACATATCAGACTATGAACTGCTAGAGCACTATTCCTATAATTTGACATGAATTCAAAGTCATCATTATAATCCAAATTTCTCTTCAAAATCATCTCATTTTTTTCCACATTAAAAATTATTCCCTTAGAAATTTTACATAAACCCCTGAGGGTTTCTTCAAATAGGCTAGGTCTAATAAAATTTCAATCACCTAATAAATTATTTCTTTGGCCTTATTCTTCTTCATGGTTATTTGTTCTACTTATTTATACAATTTATCAATTTATTTCTTATATTTTTGTGTATCAAGTGACAGATAATGAGGTGGTCTAGGTGATGTAGATGGTTATTGTCTTTGTCCTCTAGCAATCTACAATTGATTCCTCAGTGTTTCTATTTTTTCCTCATATCCAACTTTAATTTTTGAAAGTTTTTCCTTAATGAGGTGCACTCCTTTTTGCATTATATTCAACTCTCTTTTTCCCCCTATTTTTTGGATTGTAGCTTTTCCCATAAAAAATTGCCAGCATTTCTTCTACCTCAAACCATCTTTACAATTAGGTTCCTACAATATCATAACCCTCTACAAGTTATAGGTCAAATCTATAGATCTACAACCCTACAACTAAATTCACTTAGGGTTCTACATGATCCAATATCCACAAGGATGAACTTGGCTCTGATACCACCTGGCAGAGGGATGGAATGAGATAACTAGGGCCAAAGGCACACCCAACTATCCAAGCCACATGCGAGAGTAAACACAATAGAAAAAAAACACAAATAACAACAAACAAAGGAGATAGAAGAGCCAAAATAATTTATAGATTCATCAAATAATCAATATACATACCAAGCTCTAAGGCCTTTTGGGTTACAACTAGCATTACAATTCAGACTTCAATCTTCAATGATAAATTTCACATTCCAACTATATGTTTTCTCTTACTCTTCTACTATTCTCCCTAAGACTCTACCCAAGACCCCTTTAAATACTTGCATTGATACAAGTTGGCATGTTACAAATATCAACTAAATAAATCCTTACATTAAATGCAAAGAAAGCCACAAGTTGGCTCTCAAAAAATACCTATCAAAAACTTAAATGCAAAGGTTGGCTCCAACTAGAAACCACACATAGATAACTTGGTCAATGAAGATCCAAAACAACACTGGCACTTGATAGTGCTTGGTTCATACATGAACTCGACATCCTTAGGAACTTGATAATCACTACAAACTTGGAAACCATTATGAATTTGAAAAACACTAGGAACTCAACAACCATTATGACTTGAAAACCATTACAAACTCGATATCCATAGGAACTCGACAATCATTATGAACTTGACAACAACTAACGAACTTGGTAAACATGTAGGACAAGAATGAAAACTAGGATGCTCCTACATTAGTTAGTCATTCTTTCACACATTTCATTTCTTATTTTTCTTTCCTCCTCAAGTTCCTTCTCCTTTTGTGAGAGTATTAGAGCTTCTCTCAATTGCATGTCTTCATCTATGTGGAACTTTCTCACTAGTTTTTTCATAATCTCTTCTTCCGTTATATTTTTTCCTTCTCTTCTTTAAACACATCTCCTTCATCTCCTTTTTCTTCCTCTATTTATAGTTCTAAGGAGGCAAAAACTTCAAATTCTTCTCCCCCTTCAACATCTTCTATACTAGAGTCATTATCCTCTGGTATTTCAACTACCTTAGGTTCATTTCACACAAGAGAATGCTATGGAAAACTAGAGTGCTCTTGATCATTAATAACAATGTTTTCATTACGTAAATTCTCATCATTGTTGCTAATGTTAGGACTCTAAGCTTGATTTTGTTCTCCCTAAGAGGGTTCTTTTGTGTTCCTCACATGAGTCTGAAATAGAGTTTGTTCTTCTTGTAGGGGTTCTTATGGATTCTTCATAGGAGACCCACTTATAGATACATTTTTCTTACCTAGAGGTTCTTGTGTATTCTCTGCTAAGTCATCGAATTGGTCTACAATTGGTGTTTGTTTCTCATTGTCTATATTATCTCCTTGAACATTTTATCTAATATGTTCTTCTACATTGTGGTTAGGGTTTTCAACATTTTCTTCTATAATAGCTTGCACAATTCTTCTTCTAATCTTCCTAGAGGTTTTAGGGTTGAGGTTAGAGGGGGTAATTTTTTTCACTATGTTTTTGTTCCCATTAAAGGAGTCTAGGTGAGCTTTGGGCAACATTAGTGACCTTTCTTTTCAATTTTTTTTCTTCTCCCTAGGTTTTCCTTTTCTCAAAATCTGAACCAAGATTCCTCTCATTTACTATTTTGTAGAAAATTAAGTGCATGAGTGCCTAATACCATACCTCTTTTTGTTTTTTCCTGGCATTGTGGATTACTATAGATAATTGTTGAAATATAAACTTTGGAAGATTTGTTTGCATCTCTGGTCTTTTGTCTCCATAGAAAATATGACATAAAATTTTCAAATAATGGCCTAGTGTCATAGCATATTGCCTATCACATGTAAAATATTTCATTAACTAGACCACTAGAGTTTTCTAGGGTTTTGGTAATGAAACTTTGTTAATACTCTTTGTGTTATCATTACTTTTGACTAATTTTAGACGCTTCTCATGCTCTTGCTCATTGTAAAATTTTTCAAAAAGATCTTCCAAGTTTGAGGTACTTTTAGTGATTATTTTACCTTCTTCTGAAATACCAAACATTTGACTGATTATTTCCATATTAACTTGAGAAATTATTTTTCAGACCTCACTTACATTCACATGATAATTCTACACAAATTCTTCTATCAAATATTCATCAAATCATTCACACACACACACACACACACACACACACACACACACACACACACACACACACACACACACACACACACACACACACACACACACACACACACACACACACACACACACACACACACACACACACACACACACAAAATTAACTATATTTATTTTTGAAGCCATTTATCTAAATTCTTGTCAAGCTCCAACTTGTTTGGCTTTGATTTCCTTTTCCTTCCCATCTCAGTAGAAAACTTAGCACCAGAAAAATCTTCAAACACAATAGAGCTACTTTAAGAATAGAAAATAACTTCAAGAATTGCAAAAATTTTGAGTACTTAAGAAGCTAAATTAGTTCACTTATTTCAAATTTACTATTTGTCATAATGACCTTTATCAATGAAAATAAATGAACCAAACATTTCTTTTCATCACTTTGTCCTTTCACATGCAAGAAAAATCTTGCTTGCTCACCACAAAATCTATTTTCTTAAAATTTAGTGATGCTTCAAAAAATGCAAAAGTACTAATGACATGACCTTTCTCTTTTCCAATTGCTTTTGAATAATAATAAGACATTGACTATCTTTATTTCTATTTAAAATTACCCAAGCCACTCTTAAAAAATGGTTAGTTTATACAACTAATGTGTGGTATTCATATTACTTTTATTAATGTTTCTCTAATTAATGATAAAAAATGAATAATAACTACTAATATTGTCTAATATATGCATGATTTTTAAAAAAATAATTACTAATTCTTTTTTTCTCCTATTTCCTTCAAAAAAATGAAACAATCACCAGGTGTCGAAAAGAGGTAATTATTTTAAAATAGGGAATTTAAGTTGTTTAACACATGTGAATATAAGGAAGAAAATACGTTAACACTCATCATCTTTTTATCACTTCCCTTTTTGAATTCTAGAGCTTCCAAGAGCAATGTGGTACAACTAGTAAGTTTCCATTTCTAGTTTTTCAACTTTCTAAGGACATGAATTGTCAATAATTGTTTCCAATTCACCCCAATTTTTATATAGAGAAAATAACACTATTGCTTGTTTTTAATCTTTCCTCTTTATTTCTCCTCATCTCAATGCTACCAAAAATTTATCACCATAGAAGAAACATCTTCCAAGGTGAAATATTATACATAATTATGTAACTCTACTATAAATTATTCCTTTGTTGTTATCTTGTGATAAAGCTTCAATCAATTAATATTAACCAACATTGTCTTCCTTTCACCATCAATAGGTACAAGTTTTACTACACCATTAGAGTATACTATGTCAATTTGATATGGTCCCAGCCATTGAGTATGATACTTTCCTTTGAATTCCTAAAATTTGACTCATAAAGTAGTGCCCAATAACCTACTTTGAAGTTCTTTCTCTTTATATGCTTATCATACCATATTTTTCTTTGTTGTTGGATTATCTCTATGTGGAGCAATGCTTTAGATCTCATCTCATCTAATCTGTTCAACTGTTGAATTCTTTGTTCTTCTTCTCTTGACAATGATATGCCAATCCATTTTTCCATTTTTAGAGTATGATACAGAAATTCTATTGGCATTACTAGATTTTTTCCATAGACCAAATCATAAGGAAAAAATCTAGTTGTTATTTTTAAATTTGTATTGTAAGCTCACACTACTTCATCTAATTGATCTCCCTAATCTTACCAATTGGATGATACGATCTTTGTTAAAATATTTTTAAACTCTATGTTAGTAACTTCCGCTTGACTATTTTGTTGAGGATGGTATGGAGATGACTTTCTGTGAGTAATCTAGCACTTTTTCATGAACAACTCCATCATATTTGACATTAATTGTGGTCCTTGATTAGATACTATAATTATGGGAGCTCTAAACCTATGAAATATGTTCTTGTATAGAAAATCTACAACTTGACCTAAATAAACCATAGGCAAATCTTTGACTTTAGACCACTTAGTTACATAATCTGTAATAACCAATATGTGGTGATTTCCTATAGATGGTGGCTCTATAGGCCCAATGAAGTCAATTCCCCATTTTTCAAATGGATCCAAATCTATTTGAGGTTGAAAAATCATCTCAACAATCATAGTTGGTCTTCCCATATGTTGTCATTCATCACAATGTTTCACATAGATTAAAACATCCTTTTTTAGAGTAGACTAGAAATAACCTAATCCAATAATTTTCTGCACTTTCCTTGTGATTGAATAGTGGCCCTCTTCAGGAGCACTATGGTAGGCATAGGTGACATCATAATGTCCATTTTCTTCTAAATAATGATAAATAAAAGTCCATTTATCCATATATTCATGAAGCTTTCCTTGATTAATTCTTTTCCTACAAAGGAGTAAAGTGTGTTGGGCATTTGTCTATAACCAAGTAATTTGCAAGATCTACAAGCCACGATGATTGCATAGATATAGAAAATAAATGTTCATCTAGAAATCAATCATTAACTTGTTCATTTTTGCCTTGCAAGAGTATTCTAGATAGAAAATCTACAACAACATTATCTTAAACTTATTTTTCAATGATAGCTATATCAAAATATTTTAATAATAAAAGCCATCTAATGATTCTACATCCCACAACTTCTTTGTTCATTAGATATATTATAGTAGAATGATTAGTGTGAATAAAAAATTTGTACATTATTATGTAATGTCCAAATTTATTTATAGCATAAACTACAACAAGGAATTCTTTCCCAATTTTGGTGTAGCTCTTTTCTAGAGGGATCAAACTTTTACTAATGTAATAAATAACACACATTACCTTCTTCATCTTTCTATCCCAAGAAATATCCTATCTCATACTTTGATGCATTAGTATGAATGTGGAAAGGTTCATTCCAGTTTGGGTCTTTAATGACTAGAGAAGTAGTCAATGCTTCTTTTACACATTCAAAAGATTCCTAACAAACATATATCCATTCAAAACTTGATTATATTTTCATAGAGGACAAAATTTCTTAGTAACCCTTTTATAAACCATATTTAATAACCTTAATTTCCAATACAATTTCTTACATCAGTTTGATTTTCAAGCCTAGCAATTTGTTGAATGATCTCAATCTTTCTAGGATCAATATTTTTGAAGTCTATTGGGAAAGTTAGATACTAAGAGGGGATGAATCAAGATCTATAAAAATTTTAACCTTTGGAACAAATATCAAATTTTGTATCTTCACCTTAAACTCTTATCTAAAAAATATCATAAATTAGATAAACACTTACTGTACTGGTGTATCAAATCTAACAACTAATCACATCCATAAACATGAAAGTAAATGATCAACATATAACACAAACATTTTGGCTACCCAGAAACCCTCCAAGGTAAAGGTAAAACTAGGGTGGAGATGACACCCACAAATCTTCACTACTATAGTAATAAAGTTCACCTGTTAGGGCTACAAGTTTGATCACTTCCCATGATCTACCATGTGAGGGGTCTTCCCTATTAAGAACTTACAAGACTTATCCAGTCTACCTTGATTAAAGGATTTAAACTTACAACTAAGTAATCACTTTGTTAGGGTATTTACAGAGGTTAGTTAGGACCACTCTATTAAGAGATTTACCCTAAAACACTTTGCTAGAATCCTTCAGTTTGCACTTAATATGCTAATTATAGATCTCCTCTTTCCAATCTCTGATATGATCTCCAATCTATTATTTCAATATTCTTCCATTTACTAGTTTTCTTGGTTTCTTTGTCTGATTCTTCTTCAAACTTCTCTTCAAGCATCCAACCATGCATACATTCACACACACTAAAAATAGGGTTTGGATCCTCCTTTTATAGCCAACTATAGAAGTTTCTAGATCCAAATCAATGATCCAGATCTTTCCCTTTTTCTAATTATACCTTTTATTTTTCTTATTGGTTAATCACCTTGCATAGGCATTAATGATCCATAAAAAAATTCATAATAATATCCTTAAATTACTCCTTAATAATTAAAACATGCATTAAGTAAGCCAAAACTAGTTTACCTTAGTGTTTGTGCAATTCCAAACAAATATATCAAAATTGGCTTGCTCGACACACGAACACTCTGCCACTCAATCATAACTAATCTTAATGTTGTCCCTTGGCTTCTATTTTCTCAGCACTTATTGTATGACTTGACATGAGTTGACTTTGTATAGCTTGACTTTAACTATCTTCTATCTCACTCAATATGTATAGGAGTACTCAAAGACCATAGACTTGCTTAACAATAATAATTGATAACTTCAATTAAGATATGAAAAAGTCTAATATACATAGCTCGACCTTCATAGGATGGCTTGGTCACAGTGATGACTAGCCAAATTGACCAAATAAATGACTACGTGTTTGACACTAATATACAACATATCTTAGGGATCAACAAAACTTGTATTCCTTCTTTTGAAATATAATGACCCAATACAATTTCTTCCTTCGTCATAAGAGAACATTTTTGACCATCGAGAGATAACCAATGATCTTCACAGCTTTAAAAAAATTCTTCCAAACTCTCTAAATCTTTCTCAAAACTTTTCCCATGGACTATGAAATCATCCATATAAACTTACATACAAGAAGTTGTTAAATCTGAAAATATAGCTAGAACTACTCTCTAAAATATAGTTGGAGCATTACATAATCTAAATGGTAATACTCTATAGGTATATGTAGCCCAAGGATAAGTGAAGGTGGTTTTGTCCTGGTCTTTTGTAGCCACTTGTAGCTAGTTATACCCACTAAAACCATCTAAGAGTGAAAGTTAATTACTACTTGAAAGATTATCAAAAACTTGGTCAATGAATGGCAATAGGAAATAATATTTTTTAGTAGCTTTATTAATGTTTATATAATCCATACATATATTCCACTTCCCATTCTTCCTAGGAATGATAACCAATGGGGAAACCCATTGAATATTTGCTATTGGATAAATAAAACCCACCCAAAGAAACTTTTCAATCTCTTGCTTAAAATAATCCCTCAAAGAAGGATTTATTCTCTATTGTCCTTGTCTTATTGTCTTAACATATTCTATGTATATGTGATGCATACAAATATTAGGATGTATACCTCACTTGATAATCCCAAGAAAAAGCTTGAGTATGTTCTCCCAAATGTTGATTAATATTCTTATCTTGTGTCCATCCCAATTTCATATTTATGACCAAAGCTTTATCTTTCTGTATCATAATCTATTTAGTCTCTTTGTCATCATTTGACAATTCTTTCATCAATAAGTTTAAAAGAAATGTCATCATGAGAATGATGTATGGATGAAATTGCATTGTTGTCTTTCACACACTTTCCCAATTGTTGGTTATCCTTTACTTCTTCCTCTTGTAAATCATTTTGTAAAAACTCTTGAAATTCCTTGAAATGATATTTCAACATTATCATTGCAAAGTTATGCACTCCATATCCCTCAAACTCCATTCCATCATCAACTCAAAAAGGTGAATTTTCCATTAGAGTTGGTTTAGCTACTAGAAATAGTGACACCTCCTTTTATTTCAATTCATTTGAAATTTTCATCCTTCCTAATCTACAATCTATCAAGGCTAATATTATTTGTATCCATGGCCTTCCTTAGATTATGGGGTATCCTACATCATTTTTCCTATCTCTTAAAACAAGAAAATATATAAGATAATCCCATGTGTCTATGGTTATAGTAATATCTTCTAAGCTTCCCTCACATTTAGTTGTTGAATTATTAGCCAACATTAGTACAATTGAAGTGAGTTGCATGTTTGTGAATCTTAGAGCTTCTATAGTATTAGCAATGATAATGTTGATAGCAACTCCCAAATCAATTAAAAAGTTAGGGATTTCTAATTTCCCAAGTTTTAAGGTAATCATAGGGGTTCTTGGTGTTAGATATAGGGAATACTAAGAGGGGGGGTTGGGTGAATCAATATTCTACAAACTTTAACCCAAAACTGGATATTATTAATTGCCTTATAACTTGCATATGAAAGAAAACTAATTATACTAAACAATAAACATAACCATACAAAAAGAGAACTCATAACACCATATTTTGTTAACTAGGGAAACCCTAGCCAAGGAAAAATCCTGGTGGGGATGGTACCCACAAAATAATCCACCAACAAAAAGTATCTAGTTAAATATATTGACTTGGTTAGGATTCTATTATATTTTTATAGTGTCTTAGTCCTTTTTAGATGACTTAGGCCTTTTTAGAATCCTTAACCCTATTAGGAGTTTTTATATACAAATATAGAAAGTATGCAAGAAGAGCCCATTACCCTAACATGCTATATACAATGAAGTTCCTCAATACAAGAGATAATTATAAAACCTCTTTACAATGTTGATATCTTCAATTTTTGATCTTTAAATTTTATTCTCATCACAAAAAATTCAATTCTTTGATCATACATTACAATTTTCATGACATAAAGTTCACATTGTCTTCATTAGAAGCACACTTAACTTTGCATTTTGTAATCTTCTTTTATACCTTTGTAATTTACAAATTATTGTCTAGATGCCCTTCAAGCTTTCACACTCTTGGAAAAATACAAATTTAAATCTTTCACTCTTAGGTTTAACATGTAGAATGTCATCCCTAATTGGTCAAGTGAATATTTCATAAATAAAATAATTCCTTAACTCACAATTACCCATTTTCTATTATGCTCTGTTCTTGTCTGTATACTACCACAACTCGTAAAATTTTCATATCTTCTTTAGTACTGACTTGCACATTTGAACACACCATCCTAAAATATTGTATTTTTTTTACCTAACCATACATGTGTCCATAATTCCTCAGTCAACTATACATACCAAAACTATATCTACTCTGCTAAATAACTTAGCTGATACTTAGATAATTTTCTAAGTCTAACTAGCAAATCTTCATTGTCAAGATTTGCCTTCTTAATACTAGATATATGTTGTAATAAATGACAACTCCAACTTATATTCTTATCCAAATTTACCTTTGGAATTGATGG
Source organism: Cupressus sempervirens (assembly GCA_028749045.1). Lineage (NCBI taxonomy): Eukaryota > Viridiplantae > Streptophyta > Pinopsida > Cupressales > Cupressaceae > Cupressus > Cupressus sempervirens. Next base: position 481,102,042 of record CM053793.1, on the reverse strand, counting down.
AAACATATAGAAAAATTGGCTAAGTCCCAAAATGTTGAACAAAAAGTTTTCAAAAAACTTGGCCTTAAACAAAATTTACAAAACTTCAAAAGTTTGTGGATCATCATATTTAATAACCATCTTTCCTTATATCTCCTATTATATTTTAACTCCCCCTTTGACTATAATACTTTGTATGATTATTGCTCCCATTTTCTATATACATCATATAATTTCCTATATTATTCCCCCTTCAACATCAATGACAAAGGTGTCAAAATGTATATACAGTTGAAAATTTTGAAAATTATGAAATGAATTCATCAAATTTGTCTTTAGACTCTTTAAATTATTCTTCCATGAGTATTTTAATCCTTAAGATATACTAAGAAAGGTGCAAAGTCCATAAGATGCTACTTCCACTACATTCAAGTCTTAGTAGAGAAACTTCTCAAAAGATGTCTTTGTCTTAAGAAATTCCTCTATCTACCAATCCAGAGTTTCTATCTTTAAATATAAATGTTCTCTAATAGTGACAACCTCTTGGTTACTCTTTCATATTTCATCTCAATAAGACTTATTCCATCGTAAGTCTTTCCTATCTGAGCCTTAATATCTTCAATCTTTTAGTGAGGCTACTAAAGCTTATCTACCAATTCCTATAGTTATTCATGCTTTCTCTTAAGCTCATCATTAATATCCTTGGTGAACTTAAATGAAACTACCAACTTAGAATATAGTACTTTACCTTGTTTCTCACATCTTCTTAGCTCCTTGATGCATATATCAAGAGTTCCAAGGTCATTTCAAATGTTCTGACAGATAATGTCAAACATTTATGCATCATGCTTTGTCTAAACTTGAATGGATACAATGCAAAAAATATGTATGAACTTAGCAACAAAATCTTGTATTGCATATGTTTCTTTTTTGTCTAGGTCTGATTCTATCAGCTTTATAATCAAGGTTCTTTCAAGTTTCTCTGTAACTTCCATAAAAGATTTTGCAATCTCTTTACCTTTCTATTTTTGTAAATGATCTTTCTTAGTGATGAGATTAGTACTATTTGATCATAATCATCATAACTTATTAGTCCTACAAGTGTGAGGGGTGTCCTAGAGGAACTAGGTACACTTTCCTCCTTTTTCTTCTTCTCCTCCTCTTCATTTCTTTTCTTCTCTTCTTCCTTCTTCTTGTCTTCCTCTTCCTTATTTTTCTCTTCCTCTTCCTTTTTCTTCTTCTTCTTCTCTTCCTCTTCTCTCCTTTTCTTCTCTTCTTCCTTCTTCTTGATATATTCTTACTTTTTCTTTTTATCTTCCTCTTTCTTTTTCTCTTCTTCCTTTATTCTTCTATGTTCTTCCTCTACCTTTATCTTCTTTTCTTCTTCCCTCTTTCTCTTGTCCTCTTCTCTTTTTCTTTTATTTTCTTCTTCATTTTTATTCTTCTCTTCATCTTCTTCCTCAGAGCTACTGTAGGTGGTAAAATTACCAACATTAGGGCCAAAATCCTTAAATAGATAATCTGTTGTGTCAAGTGTGACCTTTGTGTTGTCAATTTTCATAGTGTTTGATCCAATACTAACCCAAGGCACTACTATTGTTTCCTTATTCAGATCTACCATTATTTTCCCAATGACCTTTTCTATCTCTTCATTGACTTCTTGATAATTACCTCCCATTATCAATATGGCTCTTGTCTTGTTCCTAAGATAAGGTTCAAGACTCTTCATTAGGTTGGCTAGGTGTTCATCAATGTCAATCTAGCATACTTTTCTGATTTGATTTTCTTTGATGCCTTTTATCTTCATCAACTACCCTCTTTCTTCTATTCATTAGCCTCTCAAAAATATCCTTAGATATCTCATCCTTAACATCTTCAAATTTCTTATTAGAAAATATCATGTGTCTAATAATGGAATTCTCAAGCTCCAATCTATCAATTCTAGTGTAAAGATAATAAAAATTGTTAATTGAACAAATACCCTCATCAATGATTGTGTTGCTTATATTTTAAATCTCAGGCTTTCATACCTTTCTTCCTATGGTCACAACTTTTTGTTTCTTCTCTACTAGCTTCTTATGCTCAATACAACCTCACATATTCTCTTAGATATACTTGAAATAATTCACTTATGTTTCTTTCCTAGTCCTATCACCATAGATTTTATTATTTTCTTTTTTGGAGATTCAAGTGATTCTTGCTTTACCTCAACCAATCTGATTGACTTCCTCTAAACCTCAACCACTTCCACTTCCTTATCTTCTTTTGATTTCTTGGTTAGTGGAATAGTAATAGGTGTCTACTCCTATGACACTACTGCATTATATGGTCCTATAAGCATTCTTGTAGATGACATTTCTATTGTGACTCCCTTAGATGGTCTAGCTGATGCTAAGAGTGGTACATACATCATCCCTTACTAACCTATCTACCTCATACTTGTAATGGTTTATTTGACTGCACTCACCTCTTCCTCTATCATCCCATATTGCTACATGATTTTATTCATTGTTGTTTCAGCCTTTCTATTTGTTGTCTTCTCACTTAGTAATTGATTGACTAATTGCATAAATTCTTCATAACTCTCAAATATGTCAAATTCTTCATACTTTTTTTCCTTAAGGATTGTCTCAACATTTCCTTAAATTTATGCCTCAAAGATTTCATAGCCCAATGGCTCAAAATATAAGATTATTGGTTCTACTACTTCGATGTAAGAGAAATTGGTATCTACCATGAAACAAATTTCATCTTTAAACTTCTCTACTATGGAGGGTGGAATTCTAAATTTTCCCTTCATTTTAAAAGGTTTTCATAATAAGATCTACATTGCTGTGGATCTTATCAATAGGATGCCTAGTATGCATCTATGTTATCTTCTCCATAGTACATCTATAAATGCTAACCATTTTAGATATTTTCATGAATGGAAACCTCTTAATCAAGTGGAAAACATGTGTGTAACTAAGGATTTAAATCTGAATTGACTGCTCTTGATCCTTTTGATTCTTCCCAAGTTTTCAACCAACTGTACTCTAAGAATCTCACTCATATTGACCTTTACTTTCTAAATAAAAATCTTATATTCTTCTTGTAAAAATCTAGCTACCATGTCATATTATCTTGAATAGGAACATATATTTTTTGAAATAATTCTACTCATGAATCTAATATCATCTTACTTGATCTTGTTGATAACTAGACCTCTACCATTGTAAACTAACTTAGTGTTATCTAGAACTATTTTCATGACATTTCTCTCATTGATAGGTACACTACCCTCATTGCATAATTTTTTTATAGCTTAGTGAACCCATAAATCATTTATCATCATGCATGCATCCATAAGATTAAGAAATCACTTAAAACTTGTAGGTTACTATCAAATCAATGTAAACATGAAACATAATAGATTCAATAACAAACTTGACATAATGAGTTATGTAGAAACCCAATATGGGAAAAACCACAAGTAACATGTTACTCTTTCTCACTCTTATGAAGTGATGCCCTGTGAAAGGCCAACCTTGTTAAATGTTACAATACACATTGTTAAGTTTGACCCTGTTAAAGTATTTCAATCACCTTGTTAGGAGTGAGGCTTGTTAGAGGACTTTAGACCATTCACTTAGAATGTCACCCAACTAAAGGATTTTAAAATGACTATTAGGTCAACCTTAATCCAAAGGATTTACCCTAGGTTGATACAATTATTAGAGAGTAACAATAAGGTTTGATTTGATAACAACTTACAACTCCATTTGTAGATTACAAATCTTTGTTTTAGTCCTTTATTCTATTTGGATTTCACACACTTCATCTCTATTAGCTTTTTCACCCTTCAAACATCCATATCCTTAAGCCTTAATGGAGGTATGGTCTAGTACCACTTGATGGAGGTACGCTCTGATACCACTTGAAGGGGACACAACTCAAGACAAAATGAATGCAACAAAAAAGGGGGAATATTATTACCAGAAATGGTATGCTATTACATTTAGTACAACAAAAATAGATTCCATGACATGCCCTATAGGCTTACAATGTTATCAGATTCTGGAGAAAAACCCTTCTCATAGTACCTTCTCCCAAACTCCACCAAAAATTGCCTTAAAAATGCTAGAAATGTCCTTAAATACCCCAAATTAGGTTTAGGGTTAGAAATAGATTATAGAATATGTAATTTTACATCCATTTCCAAAATAGAAGGTTCTAGAAAACATGACAAAATTTGGTGTAAAATTAGAAGAATCCAGAAATGGTAGTCCAACTTCTAAAAGGCATAACTTTTGATCCGAGAGTCTAATTGACAAACTGTTTACATTTCTAGAAAGCTCTCCAAGTAACTTATAGCCCTATAGACCAGCTTTGATCATCTCCCATTTTTAAGGCCTGTATGAGGCCATTTAGTTCCTCAAATCTAACTTTGAAGTGCTCTTAGGAGGTCTCTAGGCAACTTAAAATTGCAATAACTTTCAAACCGTAAAGCCCTTTGACCTAATTCTTTTTTTGGAGTTCTTTAAATTAAAAGTATAATCATCCCTTCAACTTACACCCTCTCACTCATTATAATTATTTCTAAATTACAAAATAACCAATTTTTTACATTGACACATATCCTAAGGTGCTCAAAAACTCTAACCCAGAAAACCAATAGTGGAACTATGAGAGTTGGAATCTTAATTTGACCCAAATGGGTATCTAGAAATGAAAACACATTAAGTAGAAACTAACACTAGGCATATTTTTGGGTGATACAAGATTGCCCTTACACCACTAGATGCTCTTGCATTAGACACCCAGGGTAGATTAAAAAGTGACCCTATCACTTTATAGCTAGTAGAGGAAAACCTAACTAGGCAACCTTCATTGTGGATATCCAAATTGAGTCTTCTATTGGCCATCCTTTCCACTTCACCAGGTATTCTTCATACTTCCTATTTCTGGTACTCTGACACACATGACTATCTAGAATTTATTCAATCTCTTCCTTTGTAGAAGTAGGAATTGGACATGGCTCTAGCATCAACTACTGATCTGCACCATCATCATGATATTTTGTTAAATCTACAATATTAAAAATAGGAGAAATGTGAATCCCATCTAGCAACTCCACCTCATATGCATTTCCTAAATCATGTTTCTTCAAAATTTTGTAGGGGCCAAATTTCTTCATCTTCATCTTGTTGTAGGTGCCCATTGGAAATTGTTCCTTCCTCACATATAACATAACCTGATCTCCAACTTGGAACTCCTTATGTCTCCTCTTTTGATCTGTCCTAGCCTTATACTATAGGTTCATCTTCATAATATGTGCTTACACCTCCTCATGTAGGTTCTTGACATGTTCAACAAATTCTTCTACCTTAACACTTGTCCTCTCCCCTTGCTCCATCTTTCTCATCTTTGGTGTAGTCCTTGGACTACTCCCATACACAATTTGGAATGGTGATCTACTAGTACTCCTATTTATAGAATTATTGTAAGAAAATTCTACTTGTGGTAGAATCAAATCCCATCCCTTGGGTCTATCTCCTACTAAACACCTTAGCATGTTGCCCAAACTTCTATTCACTACTTCTATTTGTTCGTCAACTTGTAGATGATGTGTAGAACTAAACTTCAATTCTATCTTCAACTTCTTCCACAAATTCCTCTATAAATACCCAAAAAATTTAGTATCTTTATCAAAAATAATACTTTTTGGGAGACCATGTAGCCTTACCACCTCTCTAAAAAAAAAAATCTGCAATATGCACTCCATCATGAGTCTTGTGGCATGGAATGAAATGTTCCATCTTGGAGAACCTATCAACCACCAAAAATACTAAGTCAAATAACCCACTATTTATCAATTAATCCTATTCTCCTATCTAATTCCAAATCCCAAATTTATTAAAATCACTTTAATAAATAAAACCCTCAAATCTAATAGCCCCTAACTTATCCTAAATCCTCCATTTAGCCTAATCCACCCCATCCACCCATACTAACCTAGCTTAGCCACTAACTCACCCACCCTCATGAATGCCATCCACTTGCACATCTCTAACATCCTTAATCTAATCCTAACCCAAGCCTAATTCCCCCCCTAACTTTGTCACATTCCCTAAGTGAGCTTAAGACTTTCCTAACCCAAACTAAAGTCGCCTCCCTTAAAATATCCCAACCATAAAACTTTATCCCAACCACAAAGCCTTCAATGCTCTTACATGCTCTTAAAAGCTCTTACAAGCCATTATGATGGCCATTTAAAGCCCTGAGCCTCCCTTGTTGACTCATCCTTGCCCTTTCCTCCATCCACTCTCCCTGTGACATGTGTCACTCTCTGATTGGCTATAAACAAGCACAATCCATATGCTCTCCTCTCATTCAATCTGGGCCCTCCTTAACCATTTCCCCATCCTTGCATCCTAGCCCTTGATCCCTCAAGCCTCTTGCCTATAAATTGAACCCTCTCCTTTCACTAAAATCAATACATCCTCCATGCAAAGTTATAATGATATTTTGAGAGCTCATAAACTACCAAAATACCATTATAATGGAAAAATCACTTAATGACTCCATTGTTGAAACCTTACCTCATTCACTCTATCCATCCATCTAAGCTTGAGCTATACTTGTGAGCACACATACCTTAAATTAGGGACATATCTATTGCATCATTATGTTATACCATTTGGAGCTTACCATTTTTGGTTTTCCTCTATTTGTGGTGATAACAAATCGGTCCTATCTTAAGTGTTTACTCATTTTAGTATTGTTAATGCTTTCCTTAATAGTTAGTGTTCATTTTACTCTACTAAAATAGGTGATACATTTTGGCACACCTGGTGGGACCTCGCATTTGGGTCTATCTAATCATGTTTTTGGGTTTTTTTTATGATAAACTAACCAAATTTAACATGGTTTGCTTGTGTGTTTTTGCAAAAGGTTTGCTAATATTGTTGCAGGTATGTAGGTCCCCCTTTCAAAATCGCGCTCCTAGCCATATAATCAGTTTTCATTTTTGAGACTTGAAAAATGTGCTATTTTTGCAATCCTGTGACCTCGAAATTGCGATCCTACAATCGTGAGAATGTGGCTATACTCCGGCGGGATCGTGACCCTGCGACCTTAGGAATATGGGAGCATCTGCAGGAACGCAACTTTTGACCAGTCAAAACTTTGAAACCCATTCTTACATTTGACCTCTCAAACCCGCTGATGAATTCTCCTACAAGAATGTTGATAAATCTGCCTACGGGATTGCTTTCTTGCGGGATCACACTATAAATTTTACCCGCGGCCTGATTTGCTGCATTTTTTTACCAATTTTCTGTAGCCGTGAGAATGCTGTTTTACCTGCAGGAACCTATCTAAACCTGTGGGAACACTGGTCTACCTATGAGTTTGCAATCCTACTTATTCTCCTTGTGTTCCTACATGTGAGATCGCTATCCTACCAAACTCGCGGGATCGCTCTGCAACCTTTTAACCTGCGGCCTCATAATCTTGCAATTTTATTTTTTATCAGTCCTGTGCTACATTCCAATGAATTTTTCCCGCATTCCCGGGCTTGCGGGATCATTTCTTAAACCCATGGGTTTGCTATTTTAATTGCTTGGTTCAAATCTCTTACATTTTTTGGTGCAGGTTTTTATTCTTACTTGTTTTCTGTAGGTTTTATCACCATATTTGTAACCTCATAATCATAATCATATCTAAATTTTAAAAAAAAAGAAAAAAAAGAAAAAATGTATTAATCAAAATTTGAATTTTAGTGGTTCCATAGGATATGGACCATTCTAAGCATTTTTACGCATATCAAAAATAACAAAAAAAGTTAAAAATATTTTTTCCATAGTTAAGCTTTCATTTTGAAAGATTTTGGGTGACTAATCAAATTGCTTTTTGTCGCATTGCAGGTTGGAGCGACAAACCTAATCATGTTTTTTTGTAGGTTTTTCTTAGAATGAACTTGCATGTTTAAACACGTTTTTCATTGCATGAATGCGCTCAAATCACTCTCGAATGCCATGGATTAAAATCAACTTTTTATTGGCATGTATGCTTAAAACAACAAAACACAATCTTGAATGTAAAGGATCAATTAATCATTGCTATACCTTACACTTCAAATTTGGGTTTTAAAAAGAATTCACTCAATCTTGAATGCCTAACAATTAATGAACATTGCATGGTTTTGACACATTTCAATGATGCTCACATTTCTTATGTTGACGATCTTTTGATTTTCATTATGTTGACGACGCTGTCAAGTTGGAATTAAACATCTATATCTTAATCACTTGCATTTTCAAAAGATTAGACAATCTAAGAATCAATTGGTGAAAGTACTCTGCTTTTTAGCCCAAGGTCATCTGAATCTTCTCTCCCCTTGTCGCCTTTGTGGGCCATCTTGGGTGCATAAGACTAGGATCCAAAACCTTGTTTTTAGTTTTAGGAGGCCTGCTTGGGGATTTCATCACCCCTTGGGACGACCTCAACTCTAGCATTCCGACAGAGTATAAAGATCGGGAGGTGAATCCAAAGACACCTCTCTTGGGATTAAAATTCTATCACTCGGGCTAAGCCTCAAGGAACTTTATACCTTTGAGAAGTGAAAGAGGAGAAGTGGGTTATTGCTCCTCTCGGTTGTGTGACATCTTTTTGGTTTTATCTATGGATGTGGGCCTCACGTACCTTGTGTATATCAAAGATGACATTTCCATAATCACTTAATAGACCCAAAACTTTAAGTGAAAGTTCACTACTACCTTTCTTATCTTTTCTAGGAATCAAAGCATAACACATATGCTGATGTTTCATGCCATCCAAAAATTTTCTTCCATTAAGAAGACATACCCTAGAAACACTACATACCTTTTAACCCTCCTTTATCAAGGGCTTCAATTTGTAATGAACTCTATCCTTTTCCAAAGATTATGTATTTGCATTACCATCATGTATAGCATGCCTATCAAACTGCCATGACCTTCCCAACAATAAATGGCAAGCATCCGTTGGAATGATGTCACAGAGAGCCTCATCATGATAACTCCCAATCTTGAAATTTACCAAACATTGCTCACTAACTAGGGCCTTATGATCAGCCTGCACCCAAGCAATTTGACAGGGTTGGGGGTGTTTCTCCCTCTTGGGCTTTATCTTTGAGACAATCTCCTCTGACACCAAGTTGTCAATGCTTCCACCATCAACAATCACATCACAACATTTACCCTTGCACTTGCACCTAGTACAAAATAAACTCCTCCTTTGTCTAGGTTTAGTCTCACCACTTAGTAAGACCCTTTCATTAATTAGAACCTCTCCTTTTTCTGGATCCTTTGAATGTGATGACTGTGCATCCTCATCTACATGAGCAACCCTTGCTTCACCATCAACTCTCCTATTTGTCCTTCCTTTGCGTTAAGGGCATTCAAAGGCATAATGACCTTCTTCATTGCAATGAAAGTAGGTACCACAAAAGCCTCCCCTTCTTGAAACTTGTTCACATCCTCTACCTCTTCCTCTTTGATCTCCAAAATTTTGATCATAGGAGTAATTAAAACCCACATTCCTCTGGTTTCAGGTAGTACCCACATCTTCATTTTTCTTCTGGTTCTCATTTTGGCCTCCAAATGACCTACCACCACCCCTTCCTCCTTGACTATGTCCTCTTTTCCTTCCATCAAAATATTTATTTAGTTTCTCCTCAACTCGCAAGGTAAACTGGTATGCCTCTTCAATGCTAGTCATTCTAACCAGACTTAAGTTCTCCTGAATGCCAGGTCTGAACCCACTAAGGTAACATGCAACTTTCTCCTTGTTTTCTTCTACATGCCCTGCCCTAATAAGGACTTAGTAAAACTCATCTATGTATTCTTAGATAGATTTTCCTACTTTCTTTAATCCTGGCATCTTTTTGAACAAATCAAGCTTGTCATCAACAATAATGAATTGGTTCTTTAGTTTGTCCACCATGTAATCCCATCTTGTGATTTTCTCCTTTCCTTTTCTATTTCTTTCCAACTAAATCTCTTGCCACCAAATTTTGTCATGGATTTTCATTTTAACCTTCACAAAGTTAACCCTATTAGGGTCCTTGATATCCTCATACTCAAAATATTCCTCCAGCTCATTGATTTAGTCAATCAACTCATCTAGGTTTAGATTGCTCAAAAACTTGTCGACATCAATTTTAGGTCTTTTTCCAAGTTTGGTAATGACCCTAAAAGCCTCTCCTCTCCCTAGTTTAGGAATTCTCCATTTTCTTCCCCTTCCTACCCAATATTTCCTTTTTCATTTTCTTCCTCACTTTTGTTGCTTACGACAACATTCATCCCTCTACGGATCTCCTCCTGCAATGCTTGGACTTGTCTCTGGAGGGCTCTAACCTTAGGAGTAGCAACTATAGCCCTTCCACCATTCTCCCTTCATGGAGGCATCTTATTATATCAAAACCCATAACCACACAATCCTAGTACAAACTACCTCATAGTCGGTGTTCTATCTACACACTCAAGAAAACCTAGCTATGATATCACTTGATGGAAGTATGCTTTGATACCACTTGATGGGGACACAACTCAAGAAAAAAATGAATGAAATAGAAAAGGGGAAATATTATTATTAGAAATAATATTCTATTAATTTAGTACAATAAAATAGATTCCACGACATGCCCTATGGGCTTACATTGTTATTGGATTCTAGAGAAAAACCCTTCTCACAATACCTTTTTCCAAACTCCACCAAAAACTACCTTTACAATGCTAGAAATATCCTTAAGTACCCCAAATTAGGTTTAGGTTTAGGAATAAATTTTAGAATATGTCATTTTGCATCCACCACCAAAAGAAAAAAGTTCTAGAAAACATGTCATAAATTAGTGTAAAATTAGAAAAATCTAGAAATGGTAGTCCAACTTCTGGGAGGCATAACTTTTGATTAGGGATTCCGATTGATGAACCATTTACATTTATAGAAAGCTCTCCAAGTGCTCTATATCCCAATATACCAACTTATCTCATCCATTTTTTTTGGGCTTTTACAAGGCCATTTAGTGCCTCAAATCTGACTTTGAAGTGCTCTTAGGAGGTCTCCAGGCAACTTAAAATTGCAATAACTTTCAAACTGTAAAACCTTTTGACTTGATTGTTTTTCTAGAGTTCTTTAAATTAAAATTATAATCATCCCTCCAACTTACACTCTCTAAATCATTATAATTATGGCTCAATTACAAAATAATATATTTTCTACTTTGACACATATCTCAAGGTGCTCAAAAACTGTAACCCAAAAAACCAATAGTGGAACTATGAGAGTTGGAATCTTAATTTGACCCAAATGGGTATCTAGAAATAAGAAAAAATTAAACAAAAACTAACACTAAGCATATTTTGGGTGATACAAAATTGCTCTTACACCACTAGATGTTCTTTCATCAAGCCTTCTTGCTTAACTTGCCAATGTAGACTCTTCTATTAGGTCACTAAATGAAGAAATACCGTAGACTCCTTGTCTTCCTTAGGTTCTTGCACATGGAAACCTTTGCTTTTGACCATCCATCTCTATAAATAGAGAATTAAGATATTATTTGTTCATTCTCTATTGTCCAATTTAGGGTCAAGATAGATTAGGTAGGATTCAATGAATCTACCCCTTATTTCATTTCATTCCCTTCTAGAAACTTCTCCTTCAATCCTCTTTGAACTTTCCTAAAAATGGTTTACCATGAATTTTGTGCCACTAGCTCATCAATCTTATCTTCCACATGATTCACAATAATCCAAAAAATCAACTTTGACAACTCAGATCCATTGAATTCACGATCTTTCTAATAATGTTGACACTCATTATTAACTAGCTTTTGATGCTCAACACATACTATGTTGCTCGTCATCCACTATAAAATCATTTGACATGAACTAAAGTTTATTGCTGCTAAGAATCAACTAAACTTTACTCAACATCAACTATTTCACTTAGCTTACACTAAAATAGACTTTTACTCAGCTCCAACTAATTTTCTGCTCGGCTTGCACTATTTTTGCTCGACACCTACTGTCAATTTGTTCAAGCTTGGCAGATTAACTTTGTTTAACTTGTTCTTCTAACTTTACTTAGTGTAACCAACCTTTGCAACTATAATTATATTATCAATGCACTATAATATCACTATTTTAGTTGATTCTTGTACTCCTTTTCCATATCATAACTCAACCTTTCCTCTAGGTTCTATTGTTACATCATTTTGATCAAATCCTCTTCATTGATCAAATAAATGATAGTACTTAAATCATATAAGTAGTTGTCTTACCAAAAAATAGTAGGGTTGACATTAGTGATAAAATAATGATTGAAACAAATTTATCATACTTGTATCAATCAATTATCAATAATCTCCCATTTTGGCATTTATGAAAAACCAAACTTATCATCTAAACTAACTATATTTAAATAGTAAGACCAAAAAAATACCAAAAAGAAAATAATTCCTTGTATTGAAATCTCTCCCTCTATCAGCAACTTTCATCTTCTGAATAGGTTACAAAATTCTATTTTTTTCTAATAAACAAATAATCAACTCATCCTTATGATTTCCTCTAAATTACTTCTTATATCTCCATCTATATTATCTTCCTCTTGCTAGGTAGATGTAATCAATAGATACTTTTTCTCTCTTAGTAGTCATAATTTCTTCCTCATATTGTGTGTTAGGATTTCACCCTCTTAGTTTAGTTCCTTTATGTGATGCTAACTAACAATGTTTATCTCCCTCATAGGATTCTCTTTCATCAATATCTCCCTCTCATAGGTTTTTTTTCAGTTGTATCTCCCTCTTTGACAACAATGCCAAAGACTTGTCATCTTAATATGCAGATATGAACATCTTTAGTTTCTCTCTCTTTTACCTTGCTTGTGAATGATTTTTAGTTCCAACTCTTTGATTACCTTAGGTAGCTCCTAAATTAAGATCCACTACATCAATGCCTAACATAAGTCAATAAACTTGTTTGATGCAGGGCACTCTTGTTTCTTAGATAGCCTTTGATAGGGGTATCACCCCTAGTTTACCCCTTAGATACTCATGATCATCCTTGGATAATGCTTTTGTGAATATATTGTCAATTTTCTCTTTTGTGTTAACATATTCCATCTTCACCTCTTTATCTTGAACTTATTCTCTCAAGTAATGATACTTGATTCCAATGTGCTTAGTCTTTATGTGCATCCCAAGATTATTTGATATATGTATGCCACTTGTATTATCACAATAAAGTATCATTGGTTTAGTGATCCCTTCCTTCATACCTTTGAGTAGTTGTTTGATCCATACAATATTTGTACAATTTACTATAGCAACAACATATTTAACTTCAGCAGTAGATTGAGAAATGTAGTTTTATTTCTTGCTAGTCCATGTAACTATCCTCTTGCCTAAGAAAAATGTTCCTCCACTGGTGCTCTTTTTGTCATCAATATTTCTAGCCCAATCAACATTAGTATAGGTTCTTAATTCAAATTTCTCTTTTTTCTTGTAGTATAGACCATATTCTTCTATTTCTTTCAGACATCTCATTATTCTCTTTACAACCATCAAATGATTCTCCCTGGGATTAGTAGAGAATCTTGCAACTATCCCTATAGATAATTCTATATTAGGTCTACTATGTACTACATATTGTAATTTCTTAATCATATACCTACATAATTTTTGATTCACCTCATCTGAATCATCATTCTTTGATAATTTATGTCCTATCACCATAGGTGTACTTACTATCTTGGAATCTTCCAATCCAAAAGTTTTCAGTACCTCCTTAACATACTTTGACTAAATAATGTATATGCCATATTTTATTTGATGTACTTACAAATCCAAAAAGAACTTGATCTCTCCAAACATAAAAATCTCAAATTCTTGCTTCATTTGATTTGCAAAAGCCTTACATAAAGTATCTTGACCTCCAAATATGAGTCATTAACAAAAATTTTAAATAACAAAATACCTTTTCCTTTATTTGTCTTCAAGTATAGATTGTTGTTATCATCAATACATTCAAATCCAATATTCACAAGATAATTATGAAGTCTCTCATACCATGCTCTTGGTGCTTGCTTCAAACTATATAAAGCTTTGTATAATCTACATACCATATTTTTATTGTTAACATCAACAAATCCTTTTGGCTATTATATATGAACTTCTTCCTCTAATATACCATGTAGAAATGTAGACTTAACATCCGTTTGATAAACTTTGAAACCTTTGTATGCAGAGTAAGCAAGCATAGTTCTTACTCCTTCCAATCTAGCAATAGGGGAAAATGTTTCTCCATAGTCAATCCCTTCTTCTTGTGCATATCCTTTACAAACTAATCTATCCTTGTTCCTTATGACTTCATCATTTTCATCTAACTTGTTTCTGTATACCCACTTGGTGCTAATCACATTTTTGTTTTCTAGTCTAGGAACTATAGTCCATGTTTTGTTTTTCTCAATTTGTTCAATCTCTTCTTCCATGGATTTACTCTAGTCCACATATTCTAAGGCATTTTTGACTATTTTGGGCTCTTTCATGCTTAGAAAACATGTATCATTTCTCAACTTGTTCCTTATCATTGGTCTAGCATCTTTATCTCCAATGATTTGTGTAGTAGGATGATGTCTCTTGACATATTTAGAAAATCTTGGTTCAGTTCTGGTTTCTTCATTTGGTCTCTCAACTTTTGAATCACTATGTACATCTCTGTCAAGTAGTTCAACATCTCTTTCATGTACACTAATCTCAAAATCAAAATGTGCCTCAACTGTATTATGCAACTTAGCACCTGAATGTAGCTCAGTTCTTGAATGTAGCTTGACATTCATAGTATGCAACTCAGTAGTCACTAAAACTTGCTATTGATTTGTAACATGATTTGCAACATCTTCTTTAGTAGGCATACCTTCATAAAAGTATAAAAATGATTTGTATTCTTCTGGTTCCTTTATAGGTTTAGCCTCATATACTTCTGTATATTCATCAAATTTCACATTTGCAATTTCCACAACTCTATTACTATTAGTATTTAAACACTTATGAGTTTTACTTCTTGTGGAATAACATAGAAATATACCTTCTTCACCTTTTACATCTAGTTTACCATTTCTAAAATCTTTGAGAATATAGTATGTTGGTGTTTTAAAAGGACTAAAACTACTAAGCAACAAAATGCTTAATACCAAGATGATAATGCTCATACAATCTAAAGGTCAGCCAATTCTTGTTAACAATTACATGTGTAAAGCATTTGGACCCAACTTCAACAAAACCAAAGGTGGTTTTCTACTCTTTTGGCTCTGCAAAACCAGGGTAGGTATACCCAGGGATGATTCAAGACTGGGAAAATTGTATGAGGATTATTTTTAGTTTCATTCTGATTCTCACCTCAAAATCCTCAAACACATACATAATTCTTAATAACTTGATAAACACATCCCAAATAACAGATATGGTCAAAATTTATTCTATAGATCTACAGATATTCTTAACAATAGTGGCTAACTGAAGCTAAAACATTCCATGTAGACAAGTAATGGCCAACTTTGAAGATCTATAGGAAACAAAAGTAAAATTGATTTAATTCTACATTTTTGACAACCATTTGTGACATACTTCTCCTTCAACTGAATTAATTTGATCAGTGCCTAATCCATTGGGGTTCAGAGTCTGTAGAAAATTCTTCGATCTAACTTGTTTCCTTACAACAAATTCTATCAGCAATTCTTATCAGAATTTGTCATTCAAAACCCTTTCCATTACTAAAGAAACCTTATCACATTCAAAAAAGCTTTTATTTAATCCATTGAATTAATAGTAGTGATAAATAGATATACAACCTGACTAGATTTCATTCAATTGCACAAGCCTTTACTTACACAATATCAAGATAACCAAGTAATTAGAAGGAGACAAGATTCATAAAGAACTAATATGGGGATAGTTCACAATTTGTATTCATTTTATTTGAAAATTGTATATCATTTACAATAGACTTAGAATGACCTTTAGAAAGAAACACAACTCATTCTATATTCATGTATTCTCAGAGAATTGATAGAGAAAATACATCATAAATTTGCTTTCAAAAATTTGGACCAAAGAAAGACTAAGCATATCACTTAGAAATAATAGAATTTAGACCATTCTTTAGCCTTGGAATCTCACTTAAATAGTGTGAGATGCAACAAACTTTACGCTAAAAGAAAGTGACAGGTTTCTTCTAAAAGATACTAACATATATATGTCATAAAAGACAAAAGCAAATAACAGAAAGGCTATTACATCGAACATTCCTTGGTGGGTCCCTTTTTGTTATGCTTCTCAATTGTTGAGATAAGAAAATATGATCTGATTCTTCATTTATTCTTCATCCTCAGAGTAAGTGGCCATTAGGTTAAAAAGTGATGTATCATCTTCAACTACCTGCAAACTTACTTTAATCTGGGGATTTTCCATGTCTTCATTACTAACTATGAGGGTAACTTTTACTTTTGCATCTTCCTCCTCATCATCTTATGACATTTGTTCTATAAACTAATTTTTCCATTTATTATAAGCAGCATCATCTGGCCAATCAAAGTTTAGAGCCTCTCTTTGTATAATCACTAAAGAATTTGCAAATTCCTCTAAATCATCAAACTCTTTTCTCTTGGCATTATAAAATAATTGTATCTTTACTAACTCTTCGTTTGTCCTTGCCCAGAACCTGTGGCTAGTTTCACTCATGATGTTCTTGATCCTTTCATAAAATATTTCATCCAACTCTTTTTTCCACTTTTCCTTTTCCTTTATTGTATCAACAGATTCTAAAGCACAAGGAAATAAAATGAAATTTTCAGCAATATACTAAGAAAAACAATGTGTTGACCTTTTCTACAAAGAATCCCTTTTATCATCAAAATCTTCTAGTTTATTCAACAAATCAAAAATTTTCTCTACTTGATGATAAGGCATTTGAATGGTAGATATACACATAATTGTGATATCATTATTCCTCTCCCTCCACTTCTATGCAAGGGGAGTCAATTTATCCATATCTCTGTTCAACTCATCCATGAGGGTTGCAATTCTTGTCAATTGATCAAAGAAGGTTGACCATTGTATTTTATCCCTTAAATACATCACACCTTGCTTTAATTTTCCTTCATATTGATTTTTTAATTCTACCTGCAACTCATGTAATTTGGTTTTTTCTTCTTCAAAGTCTTCTGTAGTATAAAATTGGGGCCTTTCAGGGGTGTCTGGTATTTCAACAATAGGGGTTTCTCTAACAAATTATTGTGGAGGGTATGCAATTCTAGGTGCACTGGATTCTCCCACCTTTCTCTTCCCAAGTATCTTCTCCATTTGAGACACTTTATTTTCCAATGACTGTATCTGTATACCCCTTTCCTCATATGCTTTTAAAACTTCTTCAAACCTAGCATTGAGTTGGGTAAATCTATCTTCTTCCTGGCTAGATACAACACCACCAAATTTCAACACTTCTGAGGCCATTCCCATTATTTGCTTACTACTTACTTCACTAGCCCTGTATACTATCAATGTACCAGTATGTTATGCAGTGAGAAACTCATGCATCCTGGTATTTTCCCTCTTTTCCATGGACCATATAACAAGGGCTTGGTGGTCATCACTAAATTTGACTCCTCTATGAGCCTGTAATATTTCTTCAGCAGTTGTTAGTTGAACATCTTTCTGCTTCCTTACTAAATAAAAAACAATAGCATTTTCTATATCCCATTCTAGTAGAAGGAGGACTCCTGACTGTCTAACTATTTGCCTCCCAGCTTTAGGAGTAAACTGGGCAAAATATTCAAAAATTTTGACTTCACTTCTCCCTTAATAACTAATTCAAGTTTATGTGGTTGCTCAGCCTTGATTTTTTCACAGGCTTTCTCAAAATTTCCCATGTTTAATCTCCACAAAAACTGAGAAAAAGCCCTAGATCTTACAAAATTTTCATCACTAATAAATCTTTCAGAAGCCTGTGCAAATATTGGGTCAATTTTCTTACCTTGGTAATCAGCAATGGTTAGGTCCAAGGAAGGTGTAGGAGGTTCTTGTGGCTCTCCAACATCTAGGTCTATAGAAGTGACAATCACATCCCCTTCTCCACCCATCTGTCTAAGCTGTTCCCTTAGAGATGCTTCATCATCTATATGGATTGGGGATTGGCTTGGGGAGTATTGTTCCTTTTGAGAAGAAGAAGACCCCTGCTCTAATATTTTCCTTTTTGGAGAGTGGGCTGCAGATGGGCTTCTTGACCTTGGCTTCTAATGAGAGGGTGCTTGTTGTACATTTTGAATCATGACATAACCTACCCTCTTCTGTAATGTATATTGGCTAGGAGCTACCACATTTCTACTACTTATTCTTCTTTGTACTTCTGCAGCCTTATCTGGATGTGTCTCAACATACATAACTTTCTTTTCATTCATGGTTTGAAATATTATGGCAAAATTATTCATTAATGCTTGTATTTTAGCTCCCTAGTATTTCTTATCTTTCAATGGGTCATACTGGGGGTAGAAAGCATTAATAAATTCCAGGGTCTTACTAAAAACTATCCATTTCTCTTTTCTCAATTCTTGTTCCTACAATGTGAAGATATTTCTGATTATATCTTCTGGATAGTAAACCTGATGTACCATATGGGAAGCTCTTACCCTTTGTTTTAAAAGGTCATAGAATCCTTCAGGGTCAATGAATCTAGCGTGAGACTCTACCATGTTATATCTATCCAAAAATAAATTCAAGTGCTTCCACCCTTTTTTGATAAAGACAAAATCATGCACTACAATAACAATTGGAAAGAAAGTGCCCTTCTTAATCAATTCCCTCTCATCCATAGTGCCTATTTTCCATAAGAGCTCAACAATCCCAATCTTCAAAGTCACATGAAAAGGAAACACATTTGGCTTTCCTATAAAACCATATACCCTTATCACAGTTGAAACATTATAAGGGATTATATCCCCCCAATTATGACTAACCAACAGTCCTTGTGCATGATCTCTAGGTCTAACCAATTCCAACAATGCTTGTGGAATTCTAGGACTATCCCCTCTCAAAAGCAATCTTAGCCTAGATGTGAAAAATCTGTCAAACCTTACATAACTAGCATTTGTGGCTTCTGAAGTCATATCCACACTCCATAACTGCACTAGATTCCTTTCTCCATCCTTGGTTATTTCCAACTCCATACCTTTGGAGAAGAAAGTGTATCCCTTGTATAAGCATACATGCATTAGTAATGAATACCAATAGAATGGTTTGTTTACTTTTCCCCTTGCTATTCCAACCAAACCATTGTGAATCTCTTTTGATAGAAAAGTGGCAAAATCCAGAATGGTACTCATTCCAAATTGAAGGGTTTGAGCCATTATAAGGACAATAGAACCTGGAATTTGATCAACTTCATCTATCCCAAAAATCTTGCAAATAGAAAAATATAGTGCTTGAGCTCTCAAGTTGAAATGTCTTCTCAGGAATGGCTCTGGGGTACTGGCTGTAATCACAGGCAAATTACCAACCTTGGCAGTATGCTCCTGTAGTGGCCTTGTTCTTAGGTAAATTTGTTGTGCATCATATCTGGCTTGTAAATCATCCATATCAATGATTTCAACATAGTAAGAATTGTTACATAAAATATTTTCTATGAGCTTGATAGAACCTTTTCCTTGTATAAAACATGGTGCATCATTACCAAATCTTACACTATTTCCACCATAACAATTCAAGGTAATGAAATTTCTTTTATCTCCATTCACATGATGTGAACACCCACTATTAATGATCCATAAATCATTCTCATTCACACAAGACACAAGTGCAATTGCCTCATTTTCATCAGATTCATCCTTCATTACAACATACACCACTTCATCATCATGATCATTAGATTCATCTCTTGTTTCCTCTTCAACAATGTAGCAAGACTTCTTGCCTTTGTCTTTGTAATCATTGCTGTCTTCATCTCTTCTACTTTTGTACTTGTCATCACCTTTGCAGTTCTTCTTCATTGGACATCTAGTAGCAATATAACCAACCTCATTGTAATTGAAACAAATGATAGGTAGTTAACCTTTAAACTTGCCTTCCTCAATGAAATCTCCTTGCCAATAGTGCTTCAAGTTGATCTACATCCTCCTCATCTATCTCACTATCACTAGACACTTATTTTGACTTTTTCTTCTTCTTCTTATTAGGTTTCTTCAATGGAAACTTAGCTTTGGAAGCAGGTTCAATATTTTTAGGTTTGTAATTATCAAAGTTAGATAGTTCAAAAGTAGTGAGCCTACCTACTAGACCTTCAAGAGTTAGATCATTTCCTAGTACACATCTTAGTTCTTGTATTGCAAAACTCTAATAACATAGATGGGTAGTAGTGTTATCAATTACTAGTAGCTCCTCTTATTTCATTAACAACATCTTTTATCCTAGAGCAATAATGAGCAATATTTTCACCTTCTTGCATTCTCATATCATCAAACTTACCTCTAAGACTTTCATCTTTCACTCTTAAGAGTGTAGAGAATCCCACATTTTCTTTGCACTATCACATCCTTTGATATCATCAAACTCAACATAGCTTACGGTAGAGGCAATCTCCAACATTGCTTGATTGTGTTTTTTCTTCTTTTTTAGATCTTCAATAGTTAAGACTCTAGCCATATCAACATGCCCAACATAAATGGTAGATTGTGCATGATCTCCAAGTCCTCCAAGGTGTAGCTTCATCAAACTTTGCCATGCAAGAAAGTTATCTCTATTAAGCTTCGGTACTTCTTTTTTTGACATCTTGATCTTTGTGCTTTTAGTACCTTCAAACTAGTCCTCTTAAGGAGATAGCTTTGATATTAATTTTTGAAATTCTTTAGAATACCTAAGAGGGGGCTGAATCAATTACCCAAGGTCCAGATGTACTATTAAAACTTTTCATAGCTTAGTGAACCCATAAAACATTTATCTTCATGCATGCATCCATAAGATTATGCAATCACTTAAAATGTGTAAGCCACTATCAAATTAATGTAAACATGAACATAACAGATTCAATAACACACTTGACACAATGATTTACATGAAAATACAATTTGGGAAAAACCACCAATAACATGCTACTCTTTCTCACTCTTATGAGGTGATGCCATGTGAAATGCCAACCTTGTTAAAGGTTACAATACACACTTTTAAATGTGACCTTGTTAAAGGATTTCAATCACCTTGTTAGGAGTGAGACTTGTTAGATTAATTTAGACCATTCACTTGGAATGTCACCTAGTTAAATAATTTATAAATGATTTTTAGGTCAAACTTAATCCAAAATATTTACCCTAAATTGAAACAATTATTAGAGAGTAATAGTAAGGCTTGATCTGACAACAACTTACAACTCCATTTGTAGATTAGAGATCTCTATTCTAGTCCTCCATTCTATTTGGCTTTCACACACTTCAACTCTATTTTCTTATTCACCCTTCAAGCATCCATATCATTAAGCCTTCTTGCTTAACTTTCCAATAGAAACTCTTCTCTTAGGCCACTGAATGAAGCAATACCCTAGACTCCTTGTCTTTCTTAGGTTCTCACACATGACAACCTTTACTTTTGACCAACCATCTCTATAAATAGAGAGTTAAGATATTTTTCCATTCATTCTCCATTGTCCAATTTAAGGTTAGGATAGATTAGGTAGGATTCAATGAATCTACCCCTTATTTAATTTTATTCTATTCTAGAAACTTCTCTTTCAATCCTCTTTGAATTTTTCTAAAAAAGGTTTACCATGAATTTTGTGCCACCAACTCATCAATCTTATCTTCCACATGGTTCACATAATCCAAGAAATCAACTTTGACAACTTAGATCCATTGAATTCATGATCTTTCTAATAATGCTGACACTCAACATTAACTAGCTTCTAATGCTCAACAAATACTATGTTGCTCAACATCCATTGTAAAATTACTCAGCACAAACTAAAATTTACTGGTGCTCTGCATCAACTAAAATTTACTCGGCATTAACTATTTCACTCGGCTTACACTAAAATAAACTTTACTCATCTCCAACATATTTTTGCCTTGATTTTCACTAACTTTTCTTGGCACCTACTATCCACTCGGTCAAGCTTGGTAAAATAACTTCATTTAACTTGTTCTTCTAACCTTACTCAGTGTAACCAACCATTGCAACTATAAGTAGATAATTAATGCACTATAATATCACTATCTTAGCTAATTCTTGTACTCCTTTTCCATATCATAACTCAACCTTTCCTCTAGGTGCTATTGTTATATCATTTTGATCAAATATTATTCATCAATCAAATAAATAATAGTACTTAAATCATATAAGCAATTGTCTTACCAAAAGATAGCAGGTTCAACATTAGTGACAAAAAAGTGATTGGAACACATTTATCATATGTATATCAATCTATTTTCAACACTTAACTCTTCACACAATCAAATGGTACACATGATCTCATTTGCATCCCTTAATTCTCACCAAATTGATCTCCACATTAATTGTACAAGTACACAATTCATAAAAAGTTATTTTTGATTACTAATAAAATTGTTTTGTTTTTGCACACTCACATACAATAATTGAATGGCACACACTCTTAACCATAGCCTTGACTCATCATGCACTACCTTGTACTAACTATAATGAATCATAAAAAAATGTTAAATTTAGTCTTCCTTCTGGTACATCAAATGATTGTCCTTCCAATACTATATGCAAACTTGATGGATCTTTTGCTTTGAAAACTAATTCTTTGAATTCTTGCACAAGTTGTCTTAACTCATCTTTCTGATTGATATTGTTTCTATCATTTCTCCTGACATTTTTGCTATTGTTCCTTCTAAAATTTTGATTCTTGTTGATGTTCCTCATATCTATTTTTCAAAATCTTGTTATATGACCAAAATTATTGCATAGCTGAGATATTGGTGCAATGTTTCTTTGATTAGGTTGAAATAGTTAAAAGGTGCTTTTTAGATTCATGAAATATGTCCAAATTTGTTATGTATTTGTAGTACACAATGTTTCCCCTTGCTCCATTAGTTCCTTCATTTGATTTCCTTCTTTCTCCTACAAAGTTGGTATCTCTAATCATTCTACTATTTCTACTATTACCATCAAATTTAGGTTCCTTACAATGAAATTCTTTATGACCAAAACTATGAAAATTATAATAGTAAAAATTAGAGATAGGTTTTTATGACTTACTTGTATAGTCTCTTTTCATATGACCAATTTTATTACATGTAAAGCATCTACCTTTAAATTGATACCTCACTTCCTTGGGTGATTCAAATTGCTTAGTTTTCTTAGGTTCATCAATTTTCTCTGGTTGATTTTCTTTCTCATATTCCTTTAATGAATCTTTAGATTGACTGGATTCAACCTTATTCTGGATATCTTTCTTGTGTTCTGGTTTGCCAATAACTAGATCCAATTCTTTTCTTGCTTCATATTTCTTGGCTAATATTTCTTCAATAAAATATCCAAGACCAGTCTTATCATAAGAAGGTCCCTAAAAATATAGTTTTCATCAATTTTTATCACTACTCAAATATAGATTTTCTAATTGTTGCTTAGTCTAGATTAACTCTCCTTTCACAATAGTGTTGTATTTCTCAAATTTTGCATCTTCTAACTTGATGGATTCAAGTTCAGATGTCACTTTTTAAAGATGAAATCTTAGATCTACATTTCAAATTTTAGGTCTAACTCAACTTTTCTATCATATTTCTTCAAGCTAATCTTTAGTTCAGTGATCTTCAAATCATGTTTTAGAATCTAATTTTCTTACATCAATCTTGTTACTTTTGTTGGTCTTGTTTTCACTTCAAGTTTATCTGAATATATCTCTAAGTGAATGTTCTAGGTTCCTTTTGTGAGAATTGGGGTTTGGTGCTTTTAGTTTTGTTAACCCTAGACTAACCCTAATTTTTGTTTCACTATATGTCACCCTAGAAAGATTTTGGGTTGTGTGCCTTTTCAAATTTAAAATGTGCAGGATAAATCATTTTCAATTTCTCCTTTCTATTTGTGAGAACCTTTTAAAAGGTTGTTCACATTGTTTAAATATTTCCTAAAGTTCCCAAAATAATTTAAGCCCAAGATTTTATCTTTATTTTTCCTGAGGGTTTATGTTTCTATTTGAAAAAATTGAGGAAATACTGCACCATTAGATCTCCTCAAGATTGACAGTGGCCACTTTGTCTCTATAAGAAATCATGTGCTTTTTATTACTAGCAACATATCAACCAAGTAATGTTCGCCTAAGGGATCCAATTAATAAAGGAATGAGGTTTTAAAGTGAATGATTTGCACTATTAGATATTCCTATGATCGATAGTGGCCACTTTGTTGCCATGGGAAACTGCAAGGTTTTTACCCTTGGCAACATAGCGAGTGCTCACCACATGGATATGTGGCGAGACCAATCTTTGAAGATGATACCATAATTTCCATGTCATTAATAATCTTGTCAACATGTTAGTTTGTTAGATTTTCAGATGCCACAAAGGATTCACACTGAAGGAAATATACTGTTGATCTGCACTGTCAAATCTCCTCAAGATCGATGGTGGTCTCTTTGTTGCCATGGGAAGTTGCATGAACTTTATCCTTGGTGACATAATGACCAAGAGAAAATATTATGGGCCCACATCATATATAATGAAATAATCATAAATTTTTAACCGTCTGATGCAAGTATCATCAATGATGGTCATTATGTCACTAAAGGAAGTTGCTCAATTTTTACCCTTGGCAACATAGCGAGAGCATGATACGTGTCTAGAGGCACAAGTGGGTCCAATGTAAGTCACCAATAGAGAAAGAAGAAGCTTATGTGGAAGTATTTAATTGGATTGACCACCAACTTGGAGGGTTGAAGCTATGTCATTAAAGGTTTTATTCCTCAATTGTTGGATTTTTAAAAAATTGATGGCTTGTCTTCAAAATTGAAAGGTGGTGTCACCCTGTTTCCCTATGATCTATTTATGAGAATTAAGGCTCCTTGTGTGAAGTAAAACTAGGGATATAGTGTAGGATTCAAAGATTTTCTTCATACAAATGCATTTATAATTTTTTGAGAGCTAAGAACTTGTTGAAGAGCTATTTTCCGCCTGGTTAAATTGTGAAGAATTTTCTATACCATCGGTTCATTGTAGAATTTAGAAAGAAGAAAACAAAGAGCCAAGTAAGTATCTTAGTCTGTGTATTATTTCAAAGCATTTTGGCATTCTATATTTTTATCAAACATGACTCCAAAGAATGGTTTCTTAGGGAAAATAGAGTATGCTATTAGGAATATCTATGATGATTTCCTTGAACAATTAAGTGAATCCACAAATGAGTCAGCCTAGATTAAGAAGACAGTTCCTAAAAACCCTAGGCTCTAGATTGTAGATCATTTGTATGATAAGGGTAATTGGACTAGGGATGCCATAACCTCTAAAATAGGGCTCTAGTTGTTCAAGAAATGGTTCTCAGAGAGGAAATTATTTGCCCCCCATGATAATATTTGGAGCTTTGATTAAGGAAAGCTAGTAGTCCCTAGGGTTTTCATGGATTCAAACCTTCTCATAGCTATAGCTCTAAATTACAACCCAATAACCAAGATGGTGTGGAGAGTAGATAGGGAGTGTCTAATAAAAATCACTCCAGAAGAGATTCAAGAGGTTTTTGGGTTGGAACCAATCACTGATTAAAATGAGATCATTGACTTTTAGGGACTAGAAAAGGAGTATTTGTCTAGAAAGGATCAAGTCAAACAAGGTGCATTGAGAGGACACCTAGCCACAATTGGAAATTTGACCTTTGTTATAGTATCAACTAATGAGCCTTTTGAGAAGGAATTTTTCAATACTAGGGCCATAGACATTTATATGAAATTATGTAGGGTTTTTGGTGAAGACGGACAAGATTTTATGCCAATAAACTTCTTATATATGATGACACGGATCTCTTCTTTTGGTGTGGATATCATCTTTGATTTTGCATCTTATTTAGCAAAGGAAATTCACATAGGTTTGATTGTAATTGCAAAGAGAAAAGTTGAGAAAACATTTGGCCATTATTCATTGTTGATGCATATGTTCTTGTTTAAAGGGGTTACTTATTTTGAAAAAGAAAAAGAATTAAATAGAGAATATGAGGGAGAAGTTCTACCAATTTAGTTATGGAGTGAAGATATGACTTGGGATGTAGAAGAGGCTAGCTTTGTGAGATTTGATAGGCACTTCGCATCCAGGTTGAGAAACCTCATATTGAGGGATAATCCCAAAATTCCTAAGGCACTACTAAATTTATCAGGCCTATGGACAACCCTATTGGTTTGAAGGTGTCTCACAATTGGGAAAACATCATACCCTACCCTATGTCTACAATTTTTAGAGCATATGAATACCAGGGCACTCCCCATGTACTTCCCTACCAAGTATCTCTGAAGGTAGGAATAGCTAAAATTCTATGGCAGATAGGTGGGTTACAAGAAGCACAATTGACTGGTTGGTCTAGATGCTCAATTTTCCCATCTTGCATAGTTGTTCACCAGTTCATAATCACCAAGAGTGGTTGGCTATTTTTGTATAAAATTTTTAATCAATATAAAATGGTTGTTTCTCATGTTTGTTTCAATGATAGTGAGGGATTCTTTGATATATTCAGACATAGGGCCAAAAAATTGTGTAAAGAAGCATCAACCCTACTTCCCTAAAGACACAATTAGAAATTAATTTTCTCTTCAAGAACAAGAGATTAAGAAGGACAAGTAGAGATTTTAATCTAGGATTTTGGAATTTATTAATTACTTTGGTAAGGATCATAAGCCTCTAGAAGATGCAAAGACAAAGACAGGTAAAATTAATAAATTGATGATCACTTTTCTAGAAATCATGGAGGAAATGAATGAAAAGAAACTATTCTTTATTAATTCTTATACTGGTAAGGCTTGAGAGGTCATGAGAAGGTTATCCTTTACCCCTGCAATAGGATCAGGGTAGCTGGTTATTCAAAGGAGACTTGGATAAAATATATTCAGAATAAAAGGCCTGAGTTGCAACAAATAATTAGGTCAACTAGTGCTATTTTTGAGGAGAAACCTGATGAGCCCATGCCCAAGAGGAAAAAAATAGAAGAGAAATAGGTGCCCCAAGTAGAAGAGTACTCACCCACCTAGTCCCCACTGCATATAGGAGATGAACAACTCACTAAGGAGCAAATGGAGCAATTGGGATCCCAAGGGGGAGTCTTTATTACTAATACAAAATTAGAAGAGGGGAATCCTCAAGAACCTCCCATTCCAAGCCTTGAGTTAACTATTACTAACTATAGAGGAAGGGAGTTAGACTTTGTGGTAGAACAAGCTAGTCAGGAGTTTCTTTTTGATGATAACTTTGTCAAATCTAGGGCTTTCTACCAGTTTGCATCGAGGAAAACTAGTGGATTATTTGAAGAGAGATGTAATAAGATGAAAATAGAGAATTTTGAGATGGAAGAGGCTTCTAGAAAGATCAAATCAAGGATGTATGATGCAAGAATTTAAAATCATGACCCTTGAAGAGGGGAGGAAAATGATAAAATCAGTTGGGGTCTTGCTTCTACAAAATTGGGACAATATTGATGCAATGGTTTTTAATTCTATCACCAAAAAATTAAATGCAAATGAAAAGGTGAAAAAGGAGATGAAAGGTGCCAAGTTTAGCAAAGATCATGCTGCATTAGTGATCCAGTCAATGAGGAAAGGATCTAGAGCTAGTTCCCTTCAACCTAATGATACTAATTTAATAGGTAATTTGATTGTAAAAAGGGTGGAGGATACTCCAAGTGAAGAATCCATAGAGCTAGGTGTTGGAACAACCAACCTCACCCTAGCCACAACCCTAAGGGATAAAAGGGAAATATTAGAACTAGAATAAAAATATGAAAAGGTTCTCGCTGCCTATAATAAAGAAGTCTAGAAGAGAATAGAATTGGAAAATAAGTTGATGGGGCACCAAGGACAGTCCATCAAGCCAAGAATTAATTTTCCTTGTCCACTAGTGGAGTCTTTTAAATCCACTTCTCTAATTGAAATTCCTAACACACCACAGAGACCTTAGTATTATACTACAAAGAATTTTGAAGAAGAAAAGAGCAAACTATGGGCACTACATGTAGAATTAGATATTCATTATGACGATAGATTGAGGAAAGCAATTATGTACATTTGGTGGATAAAATTGGATGGCCAACATTCTATGATCAATTAGAAAAAGTAATAAATATATGGGAGGAACTAAAAGGAAGTGATGGTTCCCTAAAGCTAATTGTCAATAAATGGAATAGGAGGGACAAAGATGTTACTCTTCTATGTTTTTTAGTTATCACTCTATCTTGTGAGGATATAGAAAATACTTATTACTTGACTACTGATCTCTTTGAGTTTGATGATAAAAGGACTATATTAAAAAGGAGAATAATTAATTATCTTGCAAAATATAAGAGTAAAATTTTTGGACTCTTCCCCCATGCCGTGGATAAAAAGGATAAATTGAAAAATAAAGAAGAGTGGGCCTAGGAATTGGATGAATTATTATGTCTTAGGATGAATAAAGTCATAAATGAGAAGGGAAATGCATGGTGGGAAACTACAATAGAAGATGTTGTAAAAGTGCAATTATTTTATGATTCTTTAAGGGAAGATTTTATTGAGATAGATAAATTGGGAGACTATGTTTTGAAGAAACAACATGATGTTTTGAGTTTTAACTGGCTAGATGACACACTATTTGACAAGTGGTGGCATATTTTGTACATGCAAAGCAATTGTAACTAGGTGAAACCAATGATGATGAAATGGAGCAGGATAATTTGCAAATAACTGACACATCGGTGAAAGAAAAATAAGGTAGAGGTAAGCAACCAATTGTAGTTACAAGCATAGAGGCCCAAATACATGACTTGGCAACAAGACAATCATATGTAAAAATCAACCTATTAGTACATGATGATGTGGATGGAGAACCTCAAGTTGAATTAAGTCCACAAACATCAGAACTAGGTTCACCACAAGTAGGTTCATCGGTTACACCCTTACAAGAACAAAAACAACATTAAATCCAATCATAAAACCCCTTAGCAACAAAAAGGTGTAGCAGAAGTAGTTCCACAAGAGAATATTCATGATAAAAAAAATTTGTTGCACCAGTTTTTGTCTTTTATGATAGTAACCTTGTAAATATCTTTCTATCTTAAGGACAACTATTAGTACTCTCTAAGCCTGAAGCTTGTTGCATCTCACATTATATAAGTGAGATTCCAAGGCTAGAGAGGGGGGTCTGAACTATGATGTAAATTTAGTTTTCTTGCTAAATTTACATTCGGTCTACTTTTTTTGATGTCAACTATGTGATGTATTTTCTCTGCAATTTTGAGAATACATTGATTTTCTAGGATAATTGTGTCTTGTCTTGAGTTATTTTGAGTATTACCCAATGTTACATATTTTTCAAAGAGAATTAATACAAAGATGAACTATCCTCATATCTTTTTCCTCTAAATCTTGTCTCCATTGTTATTGACTAGTTATTTTGAGATTGCATGGGCAAAGCTTGTTCAATTTAATGCAACTAGAATAGGTTGTATATTAGTTTACTATTTCTTTTAATTAAATGGATTAAGTAAATGCTTTAGTGAATGTGATGAGATTTCTAGGTAGTAATAAGTATATGCATAAGAATGAGTTTTAGGGAGAATTGTTGATGATATTGACTGTAATGCAGTCAATTAGGTCAAGAAGTTGGATAGACTCTAAACCCTAATGATGGGGTGCTAATCAATTAAGTTCAGTTTGCATTTGAAGAGAGTATAGATCAACATCAAGAAAAATCTCAAAATTTAAATCAATTTTACTTTAAATGTACAAAGAACATTTTATCTAGTCTATACCTATTTTCATTTAATCTTTGAGTTATATTTAGCTATTGTTACTTAGAATTACTTGTAAATTTGAGAAGAATTATGATCAATCTATTGTAGGGGATGAGTATTGCAATAGAATATTATTGGATGAATGAAATGTGAAAATAGTATCAATTTTTAAATCATTTTGTCCCTCAGTTGCACCTACCTTAGTTTTGTAGAGCCAAAAGAGTAGAAAATATTAAAGATTTTGTTGAAGTTGGGTCCAAATCTAAAGACCATCTAGTTGATCATTGGAAGTAGATAATCCTTAGGTTATTTTGAACTTCACCATTAGGTATCAGGTATCTTATTACTTGGTAGAGTAAAAAACACCAACAACTTCATCACTACCTTTTTTTTGAACTATAAGTTCCTTTCTAGATTTGAGTTGTTCAACCTTATCTTTCAATTTCCCAATGTAGTCTTTTTCATCTTCATATATTTCTTTTAGGTTGTCTCTTTCTTTAGTAAGGATATCAATATTATCAAGAACTTCTTCTAGGCTCTTATATAGTTATTCCATATCCATAGAGATCTTATTGAAGATGTTAAGCCTCTTTTGAGTAACTAAGATCTGATACCAATTGTTAGACATAGGGAATATTGAGAGGTGGGAGTGAATTAGTATTCTACAAACTTTAACCCAAAACTAGATATTATTAATTGCCTTATAACTTGCATATGAAATCAAACTAATTATACTAAACAATAAACATAACCATACAAAATGAGAACTCCTAACACCATATTTTGTTAACTAAGGAAACCCTGGCCAAGGAAAAATTACAGTGGGGATGGCACCCACAAAATGATCCACTAATCAAAATTATTTGGTTAAAGATATTGACCTGGTTAGGAGTCTATTACATCCATATAGTGTTTATATCCTTGTTAGAAGCCTCAACCTTGTTAGATATATAAATATAGAAAGTATGCAAGAAGAGCTCACTGCCCTAACATGCCTTAGTCAATTATACATACGAAAATTGTATTTGCTCTACTAGATAACTTAGTTGATACTTAGAAAATTTTCAAAGTATAACTGGTGAATCTTCATCTTCAAGATCTTCTTTCTTAATACTAGATACATGTAACCATAAATGAGAACTCCAATTTATCTTCCCAATCAAATTTCCAACACTTAGATCGCTGTACTTTTTTGGTAATAATCTCTCAGCTAATACATCAGTTATCTTAGCTCCCACTTGAATAATAGGAGGTAATTTATTTTCCCTTCCAAGAGTTTTGATGCAAAGTGCCTTGATAAGATTGTTGATTTCAGGGATATCTTTAAAAGCTTGCAAAAGTGGAATATGAATGTTGGTGGTTTTCAATTTCCTAAGAATTTTTGAATTTGTTATATGATCATGATCATCCCTAGAGATATCTAGAGCCTCCTGGTCCTTTTTAAATCTTTTAGGAGATGGTATTGTATTTGGTTTAGTCTAGTTTGGTTGAAGTTTAATTATCATAGGTTTGACAAGTTCTTCAGGTCTCTCTCCTTTCTAAGGTTTGATAAGAGTTTGTGAAGGAATAATCTTATTCCTCAAATGGATATCATTTACCTCAATTAAGTTAAGACCATTGGGGCTAGTATCCACACCATTGGCTTGCTTATTCTTTGGACTAGGGACTAGTTGTGTAGGTAACTAAGGTTGACTTACCTATTTGTTAGATTGATTTTTCACATTATACTAATTAGGTCCCCATTTTTTATTAAAATTTTCATTCTGCTATCATGGCAGATTCTAATTTTAGTTTTGGTTTTCCTACCATTGATTATATTGATTTTGATTGTTTTGCCAAGGAGGAGCATTTTTCTTCCACTAATTTTTCTTATATTGATTGTGTTTCCATGGAGGTGGCCCCCAAAGCATATTGAGAGGTAGCATATTTTGATTATTCCATGTATTTTGGTTATTCCAATTTTTTCTACCTCTGAATTGACACCAATTTTGTTCCCTCTAACCTACATAATTTAGATCCTACTCTATTTCTATAGGTTTTATTAACTAACCTTTTAGTTCTGATAACATTTTACAAGTTTTAGTATCACAGGATCGATCACATATGACACATGTCAACATTGTTTAATGGGCATTCTCTCAAAAAATACTTTCCTTTGTATTTTGAATAGTAGATAACCAATGGATTGGTATTTTTTTTGTATGTTTGACTATTCAAGTGCAAAAGAATATAAGTCTTAAGGTTTTCTATCTCCTCCATTACCTGTGCGACATCTATGTATCCGCCCTTTCACCTAGAACCTCTTACACCATGTCTAGTTCTATAATAGTTTTGGTAGATTTCATTGAGCTCATTTAAGTTCATTTTATTTTTGTCCCCTTTTTCCCATAAGATTCAAATAATTTCTAAAATATTGATCAATCCCTTTTAATAAGATTGATTTTTTAATATCCTCATTTAAACCATTTCCACTTCTTTTGTGAACAAATTGAAACCTACCAGCATAGTCTTCCAAACTTTCAACTTCCATTTACCTCATTCAGAACAATTATGCTTTCCTATCCCTAACTCTACAATAATCCTGATATCTAGCCAAAAATACATTTTCCATTTCTTCCCAAGATATGATAGATTTATGTTGAAGACCCATAAACCATCTTAAATATAGTCATAGGTTTGTCAAAGGACTTTGAACTCAAAAAGGAACCGATTAGGATACTCAAAATTGTTTCCTCTAAAATTTGGCAATGTGGTAGGTGAAATTTTTTTCATGGGTGGTTCATCATTCTACCTATTTATATCTATAGGATATTAGAACGTGCTATCAAGTTGTTCATCTCCATTTTGGTCACTCATATTTACTTCTTTATGGGTTACTTGTTCTTTGTTTTTATCTTCATTTAGTTCATCATATTATTCTTCATTTTGTTCTTTGTTTTGATTGTGAAGATTATCTTCCTTCTGATACTATTTGTGGTATACAATGTTTCCTTCTCTATCATTTCCAAAGGGAAGGTAGCTTCCATATTGATCTATAGGTCATCTATTTAATCTCATAAGGATTAAAACACAATATCCTTACAAACACTTATAGTTAATATGGAACTAGATTCATTAAACCATACATATAGCTGACAATAGTGCCAAAAATGATGTACAAGGTTTATGTATTATCAAATTTTATCATTAGTTTATATGAAATCTAGGGTAGTGTCCAAGGCTATATGCAAAGGATCCTTAATAGTACTTAATGATTTGGGGGTGGTTTTGCAACGTAAAACAATGACTAACTTAGAATTTTGTAATATTTGAAGCTACCAAGAACTCCCCTGATTCTCTTTTACTTTAGTAAAAACAACTTAACTATGTACTAAAGAACCTCAAATTTCAACCTAGAATTGATCGTAAGTACTCTATCTTTAGTTTCAAAAATTTAACATGAATGTAAAAGATTATAAGGTAAGATTCTTTGCAAACCAAATATCTAAATTATAGTTCAAAAATTAAATATTCCTAACTTACTTTTACATCATGAAATTTATCTAAGTCTTACAAAATTGAACTTAAAATAGTAAATCAAAATCTATATTACTCACGCTCTTAATTAAACAACTCATTTTTCAATTTGTAGTTTAATTCTTAATACAAGGAATTATTATGGGCCTAACTTGAAAAATATTATGAATAATGATGATTCCAACTTTAATCCATTTGAGATTTACAAATATAGGAATAATTCTTACAAAGTTCATTTGAAATCAAGTAACTACATAAATAAAAACCACCAAAAATACCTTTCATGATCAAATAAATGCTTAAAATTTCTTTATAAATAAAAATTCCATGACACAAAGATATAAATCAACCAACAACTTATATTATCCTAGCCTTCAAATAAATGTCAAGAAAAAAACAAGTTCTGATCACAATAGTGTAAAGAAAAACTAAATTGGCTCCCTAAAGTTTGATCTAAAAATCAACTACTTCCTACTAATAAAAAAAATATCCACCTAAAATAGGACTAACCATAGGATATATATAGAGATATCCTTTATTTGAATTCAAACACTACACATCCCACAAATTAGGAATAAACAACTAAAAGAATAGAACTAAAAGTTCTTGGCATTAAATTAGAGAAATATGGACACGTGGAAGAAATGTGACAACAACTATTTGCAAAATTTATTAGCATGCCTACATGACTTGTTGATACATCATGGAGTCTTAAGTGTTCCTTTGGTCAAGATGACCACTCCCAGTTCATAAAAACCCATCAATCAACTTAAAATTTCAAAGTTCATCACGTGCCAATTTAAAAAACCATTGTTTCAAAATTTGTTTATTAATCACAAATGATAAGACATGGAATATGCATAGTAATAACTTAGATTTATAATATTTCCTCAATAATATATCAAAAAATATATGCATAATATTATCTAAAAACTAACATTAATTCATTTGTCCAAAATCACCAATGTATCATTAATCTTATTAAAATTACCTATCAAAACTACAAATTATACATATTTAACATTAACAAGATGTTTCAGGGTTAATTTTAAAAAAAAAAAAAGTGTATTTCCCAATGTCTATAAATACCATTGAAATAATGAAGTTGAAATTTAAATGTTAAATAGGAATCAAGGATGCTCTCGTAAATACATGGATCTATGAACACCACTTCTATATCTTCAATCTAGATATACTCAATAATCAGTTCAAATTGAGAGATGAATACAAATAGAAGGAATGATCTTATTATTTTATTGATAATTTATCTACTTAGCTATCATGGGAGATAAAGTTTCATTCATTCAAAACATTTTCTTGGAGTTGACATAAATGAATTAGAGAAGCTAGATCTTAGACACTTATATATCTTCAAACCTTGAATTAAATTTCTTAATTACTCTTGATTATTTGAATGCTTCTTGATCATGAATTATTAAAAGTGGTAATTGATATCAAAATGAGAGATCAAGTGTTTATAAACTTCATACATCATTTTAAGATAAAATAAATCTAAGATGACAATGAGATCTAATTTCACACTAATACCTCAACATAGGGCTCCAAGCCAAATTTAGACCAAAAATTGCAAGAATAAAATCTTCAAAATGTTATGTTGCTAGGTAAATTTTTTTTTCAAATGTTTTATACCTAGTAGATTCAAACCAAATTAAACTACGTGTCAAGTCTATAAAAAAGATCCATAAAAATAGGAATCGGGTTTCTAGGACCAAAAATAATGATCATTAGATTTCAAAATCCCTAAAATATGGCGTAATAGAGAATCCCTTTATGAATGATAATTTTTTAGGATGTTACTTTGAAACTAAAATCTACACTACATAGGTGACACACCAAAGCTTGTACAACACTTTGAAGGTTCATAGCAAAACCTTTGAAAAAATTCAATTTTGTTTTTACTTCTCAGGATAAAACTTCTTTTGGGGATTGATATGATTGTAAGAAACAATCAAAATACAAATAAAGGGTCCTTTTTATATGTGATAATTTTCCAAACAATGATTATATTACATGAAAATATTCCTATACAAAACCCAAATAGATAACACTTTAGAATTTTTTTTTGTCCTAAACATAAATACTTCCCATCGATAGAAAATATAAGTAGGTACACCAAACTAACATATTACCTTCATATGCAAGAAACATATGGTACAATTGGAGACCCACTTTAGATAAAATGAAAGAACAAAAAAGTTTCATGGTAAATTAAATTTTTAAGGACAATGAAAAATGAAAATAAATAAATAAATAAATAAATTTTTATTGGTAAAGAAAAAATAGACATAGTACAGTCTCATTAAAAGAGGAAGAAAGGAAGCATATAATTAGTCTCTATGTTCTATTAAGTGCAAACATGCAAAGAATGAAAATCAAACCACATATTACATATACCAAAATATAAATCCTAGAATAAAAAACAATGACACAATGGCTAGGAGATATTACTTAGAAATATGTAAATATATAAGTAAAGAATTTCCCAATATCCTTGATGTATATAGTTATATATTTTATTTGGCAAACCACTAGGGTTTGAATATAATTCTCTCCTAGGGTTGGTCATTAAGTGTATTATTCAATATTTTAAAATATTAAATGAAGGAAACTTTTGTAGAGACATTTCTTTGTTGAAGCTGATGTTCCTAGGTGTTATTAATTTTGTTATTTATCCTCTTAATAATATTGGGTGGTAAAAAGCTCATGCAGACGAAATTATTATATTTTCTTTAATGGAGTTAGGTTGGACGTGTGTGGTGATGGTTCTGTTTCATGAACTAAGTTCTAGGGATAATATTAGTGACTACTTAGGAAAGTGTATAAGGGAAATTGTGACCAAGAATATGTCAAGGGTCAAGGAAGATGACTATTGTAGACATGGTCTACAATATCTATACAACCCTACAAAGATAGATAGAGATAGAATACAAATGATTTTTATTGAACTATAAGATTAGAAAATATGTTCAAGGAGGAAGTCATGGAGAAACTTAAATTAGCACTTAATATTGTAATAAGTTATTTTAGGTAGATTGTAATGGTTGTGAAAATGTTGTAGGAAGGTAAACCCATTTTTTATTTTAGTGAAAATTTGAATGATTCCAAGAGAATATATTTTGTTTATAATCATGAGTTTTATGCTATAGCTCAAGAATTAAAAAAATGGAGATATTATCTTTTTTTGAAAGAATTTATTTTATTTATTGATCATTAAGCTTTAAAATATTTGGATACTAAAGGAAGTTGAAACAAAAGATACTCTATATGGGTTGAATTTTCATGGAGACACACTTTTACTTTGAAGGACATCAGCGAAAGGTCTAATATTGAAATATTTTTTGAAAAGGCATAATTTGTTGATAAAATGGAGATTGAAGTTAGTGGTTTTTCTGCTCTAAAGAATTTGGATCCCAAGGATCTTTATTTTGGAGATCTTTCATGGATGTGTTACATTTATAAGAAAAGCTACTTGAATTTTATAATCCAAAATAGTACATTAGTTAGGGAAGTAAATTGTGCATTCAAAAGAGTTCCTTGAGGGATAACCTAATTAAGGAGAAGTAATGTAGATGATTGAATAGACACTTTTTTATGGATTAGATCACTACTTTACTTAATGAGAAGTATTATTGGATAAAATTGTAGAAAGACATGAATATATTTATGTATTTTTACAAACTATCTTAAATGAAAAAAGAAATAAGTCAAAATTTAAAGCCATATTCACCACTATATATGCTAGTGAGGTCATGGGAGAATTCGATAAACTATGTATACTATACAAAAGAGAATAATTTCATATTGAAATACCATTTGTTTTGAGTATTTCTAAAGGAAATTATTGAAGAACTTGAACAAAACTTCAAAGTTCAAGTTTGTGCATTATCTACAAACTAATGAGAAAACAAAAGCGGCAAATAAGAGTTTTTGGTAACTCTTTGAGATTATTAGTAGGAGATACACCCAAGGAATGAGGTTTAATTTTATCATATATAAATTTTACATAATATATATATTTTGTAATAACATTGGTAAATATCCATTCTAGATAGTATGTGGAAGTAGTCATAGAGTTTCTTTAGAGTTAAGGAAGTTGACGAAAATAAATAAAGATGTACTAAAGTTGAATACCTTTTTGAGGATGTGAAATTATTTCTTAAGATAAGAAAGCATATTCATATGCAAAATATTTAGTACAACTCGAAGGTAGACTAGAAGAGAGGATATAAGGAGTTTCAAACTAAATAACTCATGGTTCTTCTAAGAAAAGTGAGTTTACCAATGATAACGCACTCTAAGCTCAAGTTTAAGAAATTTGAGCCATGCATAGTCATAAATAAGCATGATTAAGGAAATTCTTATGAGGCATAATTTCCAAGTGGACTTAATATCTCAAATTTGGCATAGTATCATGTAGGTATTGAATATGAATCTATTAGAGAATAATGAAATCTTATGATACCTATTAGAAAAAAGGAAGAAATATAAGATATCTTGGATAGCCTTGTGGTAAAAGAACATGAAATGTGTGATATGAAGAGTACATGGTGAAATGAATATGAGAATATATTATAGATTTAGCATTTCTATCTAAGGCAGAGGTTGACTTTGTTAGTTTTATCTAGAGCACCTAAGATTAACAAGGTAAATTCTCAAATTACTTTGGATGTTTGATGCAAGAGAATCTATAGGGTGTAATAGGAATATTTCATTATTAAAAATGTTTGTTATTTTTATTTCCCTGCTAGGGAGCATAAGAGGACAACTCTAAATTCTAAGTAAAGAAACATAATTGTTTTTAAAAAAGAATGTAACCTTAATTAAACTTAAAATTACATATAATCTTATCTCATCAATGATAAATTAAAATAAATATGAACATGAATCTAATCAAAAGGACCTCTTAGGTTGACCAATATTTCTACTAGAAACATTGCAAGTATAGAACATATAATCACATGATCAAATCAAGGTCAAATATTTTTAACTAACTCTTTTGTTAAATTAAATGTAATCAAATATACACATTGATATAACATGAATAATTGAAACACATTTATATATGCATTTTACATGGGTGTTCGAAATAAGATTATAGTGTACTGCATCGATACATACATATTGTTATATAGATAATTTTATAATATTACATCAACACAAAGTTACGACATGAGATACAATGAATCATAGAAAAAATCTAGCTAAATAAAATGAAAATTTAGAGAAGTAGATGTAAGATCATCCCATCTCTTGATCAAACTTTGGAAAATACTCCATGGGTAAAATATTTTCCACTCAACCTTGTAAAACTGTGAGGTCCACTCTCTCAAGTTAGGAGATAATAAAAGGCTCCAAAATACATAAGTAACATATGAAAGAAAATAATTAACCAAGGAATAACATAGGATCCATAAGGGTATACAACAGGGATACACAAGATGCCACTAGATACCAAAGACAAACCACAAGGTTAGATAGTTAGAATCCTAAAAAAACATGTAGAAAGTGTCATCACATAGCCCCCCATTGTCCCAAGTTTTCTTGGAAGTTACCCACTCTAGACCCCACTCACGTGGAACTAAAATTATATTCATGAGGAAAAGGAGTTAAATCTTTTAACTCCATGCCACATAGGAAATCACATCGATAGTTTTCATTTTCCACCAATCCATGGTCCACATAGGATTTCTCATGGCCATGGGCGAGGTATCCAAATTATCTTGATTATTGTATTAACACATTCCAAAATTTTATTAAGTTTACTATGGGAAATGGGGGGCATCAACACATATAATAAGAGTTAAGCATGTATTTTGATAATTCTACCTCCCACATACATTAGGGAAGGAAAAGAGGGACTTTCAAGTATAAATGTTAATAGATCCCAAATAAGAGTAGCACAACCCAAACAAATCAAGTTATGTTAAAGCTAGATCTAAGCCTTTGTAAAATGTACACTCAAAAGTTATCTTCTTTACCTTTTTATATTTTTGTGATTATTATTTGTAATAATTATTCTTTTAGTGTTTTTTGATTTCTTGTATGAAGAAGATTGACCATGTAAAATAAAAAAATGACATTATACTATCAGAGTCTCACTCATTCAAGTGCCCATTTAATACCATACACTTATCAAAACTTACATCATCATACTTTCTTCAAATCCTCTTCATCAATCAAATGATATGGAACTTTACTAAATTAGCATAAATTATAACCAAATAAGGCTTGAAATCAATGAAAACATAACAACTATTATGACTCTTTCACATACATTAACAACATTATTAGTTTGGGCTAACAC
The DNA here is from genome assembly GCA_028749045.1 of Cupressus sempervirens. Taxonomy (NCBI): domain Eukaryota; kingdom Viridiplantae; phylum Streptophyta; class Pinopsida; order Cupressales; family Cupressaceae; genus Cupressus; species Cupressus sempervirens. The sequence continues at coordinate 481,062,248 of CM053793.1, read as the reverse complement.
TTTTAGTTTGTTTTTTATTACTTATATGAAAAGACTAACTACTTATGATGCAGATGAATGTAGATGTAATGCCTTTCCAGGGGAACCCAAAAGGATATGTCTAAATGTTACAAAATTTTGGTGAATAAGTTTATTTTTTAGAACATCTTTTTCTTGCTAAGCTTACTTAATCATAGGTGTAAAAGTCCTAAAAGGTTCCCTAATGTTATCTTCATCAACATTACTTAATTTTATTTCTAACATTTTTTCATTATTACTTAAGTTAAACCATCTTTTAGTTTCATGTCTACTTATGATTTCAAACATTATCCATTCTAATGTCCATTTACAAATAAGGAACTAATTCCCTAATTCATACAATCAAATATATCTACCTAATATGCAATAAAGATACATGAAATAGGTTTAAACCATCAACTACACATGTAAACCAAATAATAGATTATTCATTGATAACATTATGAAGAGTACATGGCTATTTTATGCATCACACATTTATATAAATACAAATAAATATACAATGTCATGTCCAATCATTATAACTTCATCCATCTTTTGAAATGATAAAATATGTTCACATTTTCCTTTATTTCTCCTAGAGATACCCCTTACCCTTTTTACATATATTTTCATTTCATAATATATACATATGACATTTTACTTTCTTTAAGAATTTACATTACAATATTACATTGATGTTTTAAAGGAGATGCAACACATAGATTTAAAGAAATGATCTTCGACCACTACTCAATAGAGATCCATATAAATTCATCCATGAATACTCAAACATACCTCAAAATATTTTTTCACCCAATCACGTGAGAGCCATAAATGATCCACTCCCTTGAGTTAGGAGTTAAGACCATTATCCACATAGGTTCAAAGGTAATATAAAGCTTATACCCTAAAAATCAAAGTACAAGGTAGCATAAAGCCTCACAAAACATAATGCCCAAAATGAAATCACAAGGCAAATAGACAACCAGAGGAAAAAGAAGAGTTAGGGATTCAACTATATCTAGGTGAGTTTCATTGTATAGTCCTCTTTGTTGGGATCATTCACATGAGCTGAAGAACATTGTATCACACAAAAGGTCTCCTTCCCAAGTACTCCAATAAGATATGTAAGGACTAGTAGTGTTAGGATTATTCACATGAGTTGGGGACTAATGACCTACATAAGATGTCCCCTCTCTGAGTACTCCAACACTACATCTTCCTTAGTCTTGATTAATGTGAATTACCAAACCCCCATAACTCATAGTTTAATTAATGTTATCAATTATTAACCAACTCACATGTAGAGCTAGCCTGCACAAGACTCTTCTCTCTAACACATAGGATCCTTTGGTAGCCACTTTTGGGCCCCAACACCTATGGTGGCCCACTCACCTAGGGCCTCTACCCTACTCCAAAAACATAAAAATGAGTTTAGGGAATAACAAATCCTAGGGTCCCATGCCCCTCATATAAATCCTAACTCATACATCAAAGAATATTCATATGAAACAAAATCATAAAATCAAAACCATATAAGAAACATATGTTTCCTAGTAGCCAAAAAATATAAAGCCTCTGGTGTCTAAAAAAAAATCATCAATCATTCTAGAGGGAAAGCTAGTTTAGGGAATACTTCTAGGGATTACAAGAACACTTGGCATAAAGTCCACTAATCTTATGATCAATACTCATAATAGGAATAAATAGATCTATTTACTAATTCAAGTAATATCATTAACCTAGGTGATCAACAACCACTAGAATTCGTCCCTTAGACTCCTACTTCTCCTTCTAAGTTATTTTGGGGAAAGGAGTGGAACTCAAGACCTCTTGGTTATTAGGCCCTTCAAGTTAAAAATATGATAAGTAATTTACTTGAGAACCTTACCCCATTATTATGTATTTTAATTAACGACTAAATGTTAATATAACTTAAAATAAAATAATACTTTATAATTTAATTACTTTATTTGTTTTCTTCTATGGTAAATTTTCATGGAAGGGCTAAGTAACTTTGTCCTACAAAAAGTTAAGAACTCTACCAATTATAATCCTTAAGTTTACATTTAACTTTAATAATATTATTAATGAATTTAAGACACATAATTTAATAAATCTATCCAAGATTATTTCAGCCAGCAAAATATAGAAACATGAAAGCTATTTAAGCAAATATACAGATAAGGAAAATATTTCAGCCAAGAGAGCATAAAATAAGTGCAGCCCCAAAAAAAAAATTGAGAAGAATTTAAGACAAAATTTTTAAAAAAAGAATAAAAATATAGTAGCAACTATTGTGGAATTCACTCACCAAAATTCATCTAATCATGCAAATCTAAAAATTTCTTCCAAATGCCTCACATTCTTCAACAAATTTAATTCCCTCCTCCATAAAAAGAATTTTCCTTCGCTCATCTCCTCAAATTCTTTTGGTATAGATTTTTTACAAGTTTTTGTTTTTGGCTCTCTTTTTCCTCCCTTTTATTTTTTTTAAAAACTTCTCTTTTATAGGGAGGAAATTGTAGTTATGTATGGTTGTGCTAGTTAGAATGGTCATTTGAAAAGGTTTGATTTATTAAATCAAATAAATAAATATTTATTTATTTTATTTTTTAACAAATTTGTAACTTAATTATTGTATCACCAATGTTCTATCATAGGAATACACTTGGCATAGTGGTTAAATTTCCCCTCTATGCTCCCAAAGTCAAGGATTCAACTCCCATGATCTTATGTTAGCACATTCTTATCCACTTATCCCTAAAAATAACTTATAATTTATTTTTCCTTCTAAGATTCTTGAGGAGAAAGATAGATGAATTGGTAGATAAAAGATCTAGAGAACAAGAGGTCACAAGTTTGAGTCCCTAAAATTATTTATTATTTTTTTAATATCTTTTATTTATTTATTTACTTTGTTGACAATCACATAATTAAAGATATATGTTTAAAATATTAAGATACATTTTTGTATATTTATTTGGCTATTTATGTGTGCACCCATATATATTCAAATACATATACTCCATCAAGTAATCAAAAGACAAGATATAATCCTTTTTAACAAAAATTGGTTCAAGGATTTTGAGGCATGCTTAGACCTTTGTAGCTAGGTGGAGCCAATTTTTGGTACCTATACACACTTGCATCACCAACCAACAAGATACAATACATACCCAAATATATACACAAGCAATGATTAAAAAAGGAAGGAGAAGTGTGAAATTGTGTAGATTGCCCAAAGAAGTGACTATGATTGCCTCCTTTCATCCAAAAGATACATGAAGTAAACACAAACATATATATAAGGCATCAAAGGTTAGCTAGGTTAACTAAAGAACAAATAATAATTAGAATTATAAACAAGATATTGAAAGCATAAATAATGAATTTAGAATAACATATAAAGCATGATATAATTCAAGCATATACCTAATCTCCTAAAGAAATTATATAGAACATGATCACGTGTCTACTGTAGAGAAATATCTAACATCATAAGAAGAAATGATGTGTATGATATATATAAATATATTATAGCATAAGAACCTAGTTGATTATCGATTTCTAAGTAGATAGGTAATATTCTTTTGTGTTAATAATGTGAGATGTCATCTTATAGTTTTACCTATGCATGAATTTCTAATTTTGTGAAATCAATGAGTGCCAAAAGTAACCTTATCCCCCAACCTATTCCAAGTGTACTTATACTATCTTGAAAACCTGACTAATACTTGTTACAATAAGAGGGTTATTATAGTAGACACATGAATACAAATTAAGCACATCAAATGATCAGATCTAAAACATTTCAAGAAGTGATATAGAGTGAAAAAGAGAGAAATGTACTCACCTTGTAGGCTAATGAATGGTATCACTTCAAATCTAAAAAATAATTATCAAACTATGACATAAACTAAAACCAAACTAGATCTAGGCAATGGGCACCAAAAATTTTAAACCTTAAAAAATTAAAGGTCATAGGTGAGGATTAAAATTAAGGGTTAAGGAAAAAATGAGGGTCAATACTGAATTGAGAATAGTCAAAATTGAGGTTGACTTGGACCCAAGCTACACAAAATTTATGAAACTTGAAACTCTAATACAAAGATAATTCCTAGCTCTATGAATCTAAATCTATAACTCCAAAAACTTATAAATATGTGCCCATAAACAATAAGGAAGAAATGTTTATTGGGTGTGGGGGGGATTTCCTTGGTCAAACCTTGGTTTAGGAGTTAAACTTGCAATGGGAAAGTATGTAAGAGTAAGAAAATATAATTATTCACCTTGTCCAATCTCTGTTGAAGGATTCATATACATTATCCAAAAATATGTATTAATTATTTTATATAGAAGATATATAATGATAATATAGGATATCTATATGAATGTAATCGATCTACAAATGCCAAATCATAGATCCATATATGTAATTACACTATAATGCTTGAATGGAGGTGCAATAACAATGAAAATATCCTTCCTTGGTGGTTGGATCTACTGTCTCCAATAAAGAAAGAAGATAGATATTAAGAAGGAAATGAATGCATAATTACATGAATGAGGGCCTCTAATGAATCCTTTCTTGCCAAACTTGAACTCCTTGAATGCTCCTTGAAAGCTTACTTAGAAAGTTAATGACTTGACAAAGATATGAATATTTATTCTCAAATTGATATCATGGGTGGAATTTATGAAAAATGATCATGGATCACCAAATTAAGTGAGAAAAATACCTTTTATACTAAGTTTAGGACTAAATTTGAAAAGGGGGGCATCTACATTTAGGCAAAAAAGAGTTGAGAACCTTAAGGAAATCCCAAAATCTTGACAACACTCTCCTGGGGTAGAGGTTGACCTTAGAATCTACTATAAGATAAGGGCCAATCTCAACCTTTACCCTAGTTAAGGTCCAATTTTATCCTTTACCCAAGAGGGTTTTATCCTCATAATGCCCTCCAAGCTCTCATTGTAGAAAAATAATGGTTAGTGTTAGAGTAATGAATTGATTTAATTATATTAGTTAAATCATCTTTCCACCCTTCTTAAGATTTTCTTATACACATGCATTTCTATTTAATAATTAAAAATTAATTATTAAATGCCATTTCCTCTTAGGGTTTCCTTTTTATGTTTTATTATCTACTTCTATAAGCATTGATTTCTTGTATTTTTTACCTTTTTTTTTTCTGATAAATATATTCTTCCATATTTTCAAAGCCAAACTCTTGCCTTCTCTTTTCTTTTCTTCTCTATGTGAAGTTCTTGCATGCAGGTGTTCTACAAGATATGTGGACTTGTATTGCTCAAATCCTTCATGGTATTAGAGTCAAATTGTTGCAACTTGTTTAATTTTTTTGAAGCTATTAGAAGACCGAGGGTTTGAGTGGATCAGATTTATGATTTTGAGGTTTTTAATTACAATAGTATGGTCACTAATTTTTGGTGAACTTTGAGAAAAAATGGACCTCACCATTGAGCTCACAGTGCAAAAAAACTTATATTTTCATATAAGACATGTCTACTTTGGACATTGTTGCAATTTGTGGCAGTTTTCCCTAAACTATGTACTCTTCTTGAGGAGATGATTTAATTACTTTATGCACAAAAATAAAAAATATATATTTAATATAAAAATATGTTTTATAAAAATGTGTATGCCTTATTTAAAAATGAATCATTCATTTATTAAAAAAGATTCTAAAAACTTAAAAGGCACTTTTGAAAATTTCATGCAAGTGTATGGTGACATTAGTAGGGTACTCTACATAGAACTAACATCATTGGTACATCAAGTGCAATGCTAACATAATCAGGTTAGGTGCCAAAAATTGACGGTCATTCAATCATCATGTGTTTGATTTTTTTGTTATAAAGAGTAGCCATGGGTTTTTTGGTCATATGTTGGGAAAACATTATCGAAACTAGGAAAAAATGATATCATCAGAAAGTTGATTACAAGGACGTTCAACCCCATGGAGTTTATTCTAGTAAATTGTTTAGTTTGGGTATTTGTTTCTTCTTTTGAAGTCAGATAAAATTGCTCATTCTAGCTCCAGTTTTCAATCTAAAAAAAGTGTCAAAAAGATCTTCTCGAGCACTTTGAAAATTATTTTTTATTTTTATTATAATAATTTAAAGGTACACATAATACTCATTTGAGGATTTTTTTCTTTTCTTTTATATTCTTTATATCTAGCATTTTGGGTTTGATTATTTGTATTATTGGGGTGTTTTTATTTCTTATTTATGTCATTTACATTAGTAAACTAGAAATATATAAAATAAAAACCCCTTCTTAAAAAAATGGTTGAGAACTCCTCTTGTCTAGTTCCTCTAAACCCACATGGCTATCATACACGGACAACCACCATGACAAGACTTTTTTTTTAAAAAGGGTTTGTGTTCTTCTTTAGATGAAGTGAAACTAGTTTTACAAAGGCCCTTTGAGGTCACGTAGCATAGGAACAAGATGGATGAGGCCATGGGTTTGATTTCTTTAAATGTTTTTGACATCTTGAAGTTTCATCTTGATGGGTGTAATACTACTTGAAAAATGTGAGCCAAGTTCAAGGACTTATTTGATACCATCAATGAGTTTAGAGAACTTCAAATTGAGGCAAAGATGACATCACTTTTACCTAATTCTTTTTCCTCCACTGAGTAATTTTTTATGAAGTTTAAATAACATAGATCTTTGTTATAAAGTTGTGGGAAAGTGAATACTAATAAGGAGTGTATATTTATCTATTTTTTCCAAAGCTTCGAGGAAACTTTTATATTTTCTCATCTACCTCCCATTCTACTGTGGATGCTTTAGGTCCTATATTTACCATGCCCACATTTGAGATATTATGTGATCAATTGATTAGAGAGAAGACCAAGCTTACACAATTTGACTCTCTATTAGAATGAAAGAACTAATCATTAGTTTCCTAGACATCTACAAGGAAGTCAAAGTAGAAAATGAAGCCTAAAACATATTTGGCTGGTAATGAGAATTCCTCTAAGAAAGCTCCTAGATTAGATACAAAAAAATCCACTCCAAGTAGTAGACCTTCTAAGTCTGGTGAGACACTCACCTGATTTGGTTACCCTACTTTCTTAGAGTGTTACTACATATATTATAATTGGTGACTTTGTACAACTTTTAGTTTTAGTTTTTGGCATTATTTATTTGAAGGGTGGTTCTCTACTAGATGTTCTATTAGTTCCAACTATTTATATGAACCTCATGTCTATATATCATATTTTTCATTCTAGCTCTGTTAAGACAATTGAGTTCTCACCACATGACGTGGTTATTCAAAACTTCCATGATCTTGGTTTGGTTGTTTCTACTAGAAGTGTTGATTTACAATCTCACTTATTTTGGTTTGATGGCTTTTAGAGCTCTTATTCTATAGGTTTTTTTTTCTCATGTAGATATAGTGAGAAAGCTCTAGTATAAGCATTTTTTCCATATCTACAAAAGATGAGTACATAAGAGCTAGTAACTAGGTTACCTCAGATCTCTTGTGCTAGTGGTGTTTGTCAAGATTGTACACTTGGAAAAAATCACAAACTTCTATTTCTAATGGGTAGATCCTCATGTGTTAAAGCATCATTGGCGTTGATGCACAATGATCTTATGCCAATTCCAACTCCATCTATTTTCAAGTACTTGATACATGCTTACCTTAATAGATGAATTCTCTAGACATACATGGTTGTACTTCTTGAAGTAAATTTTGATTTATTTGATTTAATTCAAATATTTAAGATACACGTTGAGAATAATTCTTGTATTTCTATCATACATATACACATTGATAATGGCAAGAAATATGTTAATTAGTCTTTCAAATATTTTTGCACTAAGCATAGTTCACAACATTAGTTCATAGTTTCTCATACCCCTCAACATAATGGGGTTGTTGAGTGAAAGAATAGAACATTGTGGGCGATGACCAATTGTATGATACAATATCAATCTATAAGTTCTTCATTTTGGTCTAAGGATATCAATTATGCCAACTATATTCATAACTAGATGCCTCACAAGGCATTGCAACATTTGACTCTTGAGGAGGCTTGGACTCATTTCAAGCTTGATGTATCTACATTCTATATTTTTGGTAGTGAGGCTTGGCATTTATTCCAGATGCTAAGAGGAAAGCCATGGAGAGGAAGATTAGACCACTCATATTTTTTTGGCTATTGTGAGGATGTGAAGGCATACATGTTGTTTGATTATGATTCCATAGAGGTATTGTTTCCATTGTGATGTTAAGCCTAATTAGACTTGGAGTTTGATTTTTGCCCACTTTATTCAATGTGATTTCCCCCCAAATTATTCTATGGGGTTTTGGGGGTAGTTTTACTTGTAGGGTCTTGGGGAAGAACCCCAAGTGCACTCTCTGACATAGTATAGGGTAGGGTCGAGGGGCAACACCCCACATGGGTTTTTAGGGGTAGCACCCTTGAAATATCAAATGAATTTATTATTGTAAAAGGAATTGGGTACTATTTTTCTATTGGACAACTTATTCTAGCCCTAGTTTTGTAAGTGAAAAAATCTTGTATAAAATGGCTTGGGGTAGGGATTTCATAATGTATGATGAGGTTATAGCTTCTTGCAGTTGTATTGAGTTGTAAGTGATTTTAGATTGTAATCATTGGATAATAATAATATTGGACTTGTTGTTGGTGGATGTAGCCCAAAGATTGGGTGGAACATTTTAAATATTTGTGTCTTGTGTTCTCATCTTTGTAGTTTATTATTTTTTGATATTGGCTATATTTGCATGTAATTATTAGTTTTTGTCTGCAGTTTGTTGGTGTCTTAAAACTACCAGGCTATAAGAAACTTGAAACTAGGGTTCAAAAGGAAAAAATAAGCCTAAGGGTTAGCTACTTAATATATTTAGCATGAATTTCTTTAGATCTGGACCAACTTCAACAACATCTCATGGATTCTCTACTCTTTTGGCTCTACATGACTAGGGCGGGTGCACCTTAGGGATAAAATAACTAGATATTTTCTTCACACAACTCAATCACTAATATTCTTTCCTCATACTTATCCCCTATAGAAGGTATTGGCCACAATTCTTCTTGATTTTATAGATAATTCTTTGTTACAATAGCTAACTATAACACAAAGATTTATTGCAAATAAGTGTTAAGCAACAATTAAACTCTTCATACAATAAAGTAAAGATTGATTTGATTTTAAATTTATGCTTTGTGAAACCATGCAATTTCTTTATTATGCATTTGAACTAATGATCAATGCCTTATCCATTTCTACATAGAGCTTACCCAGTAAAACTTTGACCTACTCAATTGCCTTACAATCATTTTTTTATCAACAGTTAACCCTAAATCTCATTCTTATGAAAATCCCTCTTATATGACTAGAAACCCTATCAATCTATTGAAGCATTTACTTAATTCCTTGAATTAAAAGAAGTAACAAATTGATATACAACCTATCCTAGTCACCTTAAATTGTATGAACCTTGCTCATTCAATCTCAACATAACCAACATACAAGAATGGAGACAAAATTTAGAGACACAGATATGGTAGAACTTTCCTTGTATTAATTTTCCATGAAAATGATACATATATTGGTATAGCTCATAATAACTCTAAACTAGACAATTGCATCCTTCAAAGCTCAATGTATTCTCAGATTTTCTATAGTGTCTGCCCCTAGTTTGCATTTCTATTATCATTGCCGAACTCTTTTAGGCCAATTTTATGCTTGATTATTAGTGGTATTGTTTTGAGATTATCATATATTGTTTTTTTTACATTCAGTTGATTTTATGATGAGATTACTTGGTACTCTATACTTCATATATGCATGATGATTATTACGGTGTTTTGAATTATTAATGATGATTAGTTAGATGGATTATCATGTGTTTTCTTATGGATACTTACCCCATACTGCATGTGTATGGCGTGCGTGTATGTTTTCTTTATGTATGGAATTTTTGATGTGGTTAAGGAATGGAGTTGTAGTCACTTTTTAGTCAGGATCTACACGATGCACCACTTCCTGCCATTACTTGTATAGTTTAGAATATTGTGTTTGTACATGTGTGGATTTTATGTAGGTTTCAGGTACCGAGTATCGAATTTCCTGAATTGCTAGGATGAGCGTACCCTATCGCATTATCTCAATGGTAAGAAAGGGCAGATAAATTCTTAAGTCCAAATCCTAAACCTTTGAGCCATTTGTCTTAGAAAATTAGGACAAGTATTTAAGTTGACTACCCTCTAAATGCATTGAATAATGTTAATTTGTGATTATAACCCTTTAGTTTGATTTTGTATTTGTTTTGTTATGATGGGTTTTTTGTATTTTATTTTATGAGTCTTTGGTGAAATTTTCTATTAATTAAGTCTAATTAAAAGATTAAATTAATAGTTTAATTTAATGGAAAATTATTAAGATATCTTAATATTCAATTATATTTAATTAATTAGGAAATTAATTAAATAAAAAGAATTAAATTTGAGGATAAAAGTTATAAGTATAAATTTGGAACATGACAATATTAATTTAATTTAATAATAATATATTTAGAGTTCATTTTCTAATAAATGCTAAATAATATTATTATTTAAGTTAATAAATAGTTATCAAATTTAATGTTCAAAAATAATTTTAGAAGTGGGAAGAGAAATTAATTTATTAAAAATTCCATGATTTCATGATACATGCATGAGATTAAATTTAATAAACTAATCTAAAAATAAGTCAAGTAAAATATTAAATAAATTTATTTAATAATTCAATGAATGTGCATGGAAAAAGATGAAAGAGAGATAAAGAAAGTTTAATTGGAGTAGAAGTTTGGTGAGCAAGGAGTTCTCTGGGGTGAACACACAATTACTGCCCTGACTTTGGGGAGAGAACTCCATATCACAATTTGGGGGTTCATTTTCGAAGTACCACAAATTTTGGAGAAGGAAGGAATTTTTGGAAAGGAGAAGGTTTTGAGAGGAGGAATTTCCCAACAATTTTCTTGGGCGTAGTGATTAGCATCAATGTCTAGGTAGACGCTTGTGATTTTCACATATTTTAAATATTCTATTTTCTTTCCTGTCTTCATCATGTCTATTAAATGGATGTCTAGATAATTCCTATGACGAATTTATAATATTATGATTTTCTAGTAAATGTGTTAAATCTTCAGTGCATGGAAAGTTTTAAATGATTAATATAATATTTCTTTCCATAGATTTTGAATTTGGAAAAAAGAACGAGGTAGGGTTGTGCAATAAATTTGAAGATTTCATTCAAAAATTTGACTGATTGGTCGTGTTACCTCTATCAGATCAAAGTTGGGATTTTGTATAAAAAAATAAGCTGGGACGAGTTGAAAGTCAAAGATAAAATATTTCTTAATTTTTTTTTGAGGTTTCCTGGTATTTGTTCTATTAGATTTAATGCTGGATTTTGAATTATATATATGTGTGTGTGTGTGTGTGTGTGTAAAAAGGATTGCTTTAATAAATTTTGATGTTTATCAAATTTATTTGGAAAAGTTTTTTTTATAAATAAAAACATTATATAAAAAAAAATTAATTTAATTTTTAAAAATAATATATAATAATTGGAGGATGGGGTTTTTAACCCCACCTCCCCCTACCTTCCGTGCGTAGCCACTACCATTTTCGTAGGGCTGCAGCAATGACAAGACTGTGTACTGTCATGGCCCCAAGCCTGTGATAGGCGTAGTGGGCCACGACCCTTCATTTATAGCCGATGGGCTATAAATGCTTTATTAAATGTTTTTTAGAAAGTCTTTAATTTTATTAAAATTTAATTTAATTAAAGTTTTAAATATTATTTATTATAATTTTTTAAAAAATATTGTTTTATTAATAAAATTTATTAAAAGTTTTTAATTTATAATAATTAATTAATATTATTTCAAAAGTTATTAATTTATTTAAAATAAATTTATAATAATTAATTAAATGTTATATAAATAGATATTAGTTTATTTAAAATAAATTTAATTTAATTTATTATGAGCATTAGTTAGATAGGAGATCTTTTTAAATTTGTTGAAGATTATTTAAATTCCAACTCTAGTAGAATTACAATTATTTTATCAGAAAGCAATAAGAATTTATCCTAGCAAATTTAAACAAATATATAATTTACCGTTAGAATATTTTAGAAAATTGATTTCAAAAATTATGGGGGTAAATCTTTTTTTTATTTAAACAAATACATGGGTTAACTATAGGGTAAAGGAGAAATCTTCTTACTTGAAAATATACTCTGAAATGGAAACTAAAACCTTATATTTAATTTAGCCATGTGATTTCAAAAACAAACCAAAACATGAAACTTATACTTTGTATTTGTATGTTGTCTATGTTTGGGGTTTGGGTTGACTAGACCGTTGACCAGTTTAGGATGTTTACTAGAGGCTTGGGGGTTATGTGATTGTGATGTTATGATGTTTGATCATGATTATTTTTAACCCAACCATGGTAATTTGTTTGGTATGCTCTATGATGTGTGTTGATCTATTGATTGTTATTGCTTTCCAATGTTCTTGTGTGACGCTAAGGTATATGTATGACCTACTTGACTTAACCATTTTTTAGTCCTTGATTAGTTATATTTAAATTGCTTTCTAGTCACTTTGATAGGACTGAAGTGTTTCTTTGCTTTGTTCTTGGTGATGTCATGTTGTGACATGTTTGACTTAACCATAATGAGTCTTCGATCAGTATTATTTTTTGGGATGCTTTCCAGTTGCTTATGGTTATTATGATTTACCTTTTGATGCTTTCTAGTCACTTGTATAGGAATGAGGTGATTTTATATGATTCTTTTATTGAGCCTAGGGTAGGTTATCTATATGTAATGTCGAGAAGTCTCTTGCAATGGGGGCCAGGGCCCTAAGTGGTTCCCAAGGTAACCCATTTTAAGTTGTTTAATAAGTGAAAACATTACACTAAATGGAAATAAAATGAACCTAATAAGAGTCTTTGTATGTTCTTGCCCATGCCTTGAGTGCTAGTATAGACTAGGATGGGAGTAGAGAGAATGATTAGTTGTGACCTTGCATCAGTAGTATGCCTTGCCAGTACGAGAGGATACTAGTGGCCACATAGGGATCACTAGGGGGTTGGGGTCCTAAGAGATTCCCAGGGTAACTCTAGCATGATTCATGCGATGAAACTTGCCCATTTACATAGTAGGTTTCCTACATGTCTTTGTGTGCCTTTGGGAATTAGATGTCGACTTATCTTGGAACCTTTGAGTTAGATTGCTTTTAGGATTTCCTAGACCTAGAGAGTACTTTTGATATTTGGTTTGATATCCTATTTGGGACTTGAGACTATCTCCTCAGTGCGATGGGAGTGGGCCATATAGGTTCCATGCAGTCAGGTGGTAGTGCTTTTTATTCTTACCATTGAGATCCGTCTGTAGTCACCATGGCTAGAGCTTCCTTGTCTGCATTTCCTTTCATTCTATCTATGTATCTTTATGATGGGTGGTTGTATTTCATGATGGATGTTTATATCTTTTGCGATAGATGGATGTATCATGTATGGTGGATGGTTTCATTTATTTTACTATACTTTGTATCATGGATCCAAGGAGGATGATGAATTTCTATTTCTACATATGTATATTCTTTTAGCCTTTCATACCCTATGACATGTATAGTGGATGATTGAGCATTCTAAATTTTATTGCCAAGTGGCATTCAGAATAAATGTATATTATTTAAATGGACATTGGACTTTTAATTATTCTTTCATATGGATGTGGTATTTTTTAGACATAGTATTAATTAAATTTAAATGTGACTAAACATCTTGGGATCCTTAAGGAATGCAACCTGTTATGTATGCTTATAGTTGATTATATGTTATTGCTTCTACAACTATGTGTTTGATGTGTATGTTATTCTTCTTATTTTTAAAATATTTTTTTGGCAAACTTAGTTAAAACTTTAGGTTAATTCTTTTGGATCCCTTGGTGGGGCATTACATTTTCAAGGAGTACATCACCAAAATTTGACTCAAAGATTGCTAGACTGAATGCAATAATAGCATCATACTAAAATTTTACAAAATTCAAACCTTTCCTCTATCCTTGGGATCTCATTTATTGTTGACATTACAGTCAAGTTTGTTTATTAGTGACACACACTTAATCAAACGGTTAACAACTACTAAGATTATCTTGCAATTTATAGTGTTAACTAAGTAATTCAGGCTCTACCAAGTTTTAGAAACAATATTCAATTCACACCTAGCAATATTGACCAAGCTAGTGATTATTAGTGTAAACTGAGCTTCATAGTGTTTACCAAGTTTCTCAGTTCAAACTAAGCCCTCCAATTTTTACCAAGTTCATAGCTTCAGTAATGTGAATCTAGTGTTGACTGAGTTATGCAGTGTCAATCAAGTGATTTAGTTTATATTGAGCTTGCAATGATAGCGTTGACCGAGCTATGTAGTGTCAACCAACTGATTTAGTTTATGCCAAGTTTCACAGTGCTCACCAAGTCACTAGTGTGGAATGAGTTCAAACTAGTTGGAAATGATTAGTATGAGCCAAGCTTCTATGTCTATTGGGTGCATGACAATGTGAAACATTGACAATGGTTTTCAAGTGTCAGAACCTCATCAAGTTTATCTTTAGAACTCATGTACCTATAGTTGGGAGACTTTGTGTATTTTGGTGAAACTTGTATTGTAGCCAACTTTTATGAATTTTAAATTGGATTGACCTCCATATGTGATGTATTGTATCACATTCAAAATGAATGAATATAGATGATAAGTATAAAGAGCATAAGTGCAAAGTAAGAAGGCTACAAGTAGTATAAGGAGCATCAAATATTTATCTATCACAACAGAATGATCATTACACTCCAAAGGAATCTCATTCAGCAAATCAAAGTTGTAGATTAGAGATCAACCATAGGTTCATCCTAATAGGTGGAATAGTTAAATCCTTTCACAAGGTATACTTAACAATCTTTTGTAAATCTCTTTACTAAGTACATACTTCACTGTATGTTTGCAAATCCTTTTGCAAAGTGGACCTAGCAGTCCTTATTGCTCCTAACAAGGCATATCATCAAAAGTGATCATTGTAAGCCTTAATAGGACAACTTTATACTATAGTACTAAAGCTTGTGGGTATCATCCCCACCCTAGTTTTACTTTCTATTTGGAAGGTTTTTGGGTTACCATATTGTGTGTCAAAGTGTTATGAATGTTTTAATGCTTTTAGTTTTTTATACATGCAATTAGATCAGAATACATATGAAGGATTAATTGGTGAATTAAGATTAAGTTTTATTGGTTATTGATTCATCCCTCCCCTTTTATTAATCTAGCCTAGCTTATATTTCCAACAATTGGTATCAGAGCTTTGTGGTTCTCAAAGAATAATTTTAATAGCTTGAGCAATGATCAAATGCAATGGAAGTATTCAGACTTGATAAGGTTATTAACAATGGAAAGCTGTATTTGGAATTGGCTATTGGAAAACTTAAGTAAGAAAAGGAGCAACTCTCTCAATCCCTAAAAAGAAGAAAAGATCTTGTAGTACAGATGAATGACAAACTCTACACTAAAGAAATAATTGAAGACATCCATTTAGAAAGTAATTTAGATGAAGCTAATGAAGCAATTAGAGAACTATTGGAGACAATGATAAACTTCAAGAAGAAGTAAGAAAGCTGAAAGGAGAACAAGAAATTTAGTCAGTAAGAATGTGTGAAGTCATGGAAGAGAAAAAAAAGATAAAAGAAGAGATATAAGAAAAGAACAACAAAATTCAACATCTATCCTTTCAACAAGAAGAATTCATTGATCAGCTTACTAATGCAAATGAAGAAATCATGAATCTAAGATCTAAGATTAGAGAATGAAAGATTTCAAAATGATCTAAACACTAAAAAGCAAACCAATGAGAGGTTGATGAAATCTCAAGTAGACATGAATCAATTAAATGAGTAAATCCAATACAAACAGAAAGGCAAAGAAGGAATTGGAAGCTGACAAGGAAAATTTTTATGTTCATGTAGAGATTATATTATTTCTCTAATTTTTGTGTGCATTGTGGTATTAAAGAGCACTCTTCATCAAGTGGTATCAGATAAAGATTTTTTAAGTATGTAGATAGATCGCAAAATATGCAATAATTTACACTAGGATTGTGGTTTAGGATTTCAATGATAATACCAAAAATGCCTACATGAAGGGAATGTGGTAGAAGAGCTAGAGGTGTGACACCTAAGGGTTTTAGAGCCTTTCAAAGACAAATGCAGGAATTGTAAGAGAAGATTCTTTTCAGGTTGAATCTTGTCATAAGAGATGAGAGTGTGGATGAAAGAGAAGTAGAAGGAAATGTTGAGCAGAAACAAAAAGGATAATTCTTGAACCAAGAGGAAGATTTTTTTTTTTAGAGCCATTTCTAAGATTGGGAAAAGACCTAAGTTTTAGGTTCTCACATTTTTGGAAAATCTTAACCTAGAGGAATTGATTGACTAGATCAATGAATTAAAAGAATATATTGAGCATGAAGATATTGATGATCTTCATAGGGTCAAGTTTTATGAAGGCCAAATTGAAGGTTCATGAAAAGACTAAGTGGAAGGACATCCAATTGGAGTGAATATAAGAGGAGAGGATAATATAACAAGATGGGATGAATGGTGGATAAATTGAAGAAATAATACATTCCTATTACTTATGAGCTTGATCTTATAAAGAAAAGGTAAGGTTTGAAGCAAGCATGAAGTTTTTTTTAGGAATATAAAAAAGAATTCTATTGAGTCCTCATCAAAATAAGCCATGTGGAAGTTGACAAGGAGAAATTTTTCTATTACCTTAATGGATTGAGGCCAAACATTAATGAGGAATTGAGTTGTGATTGAATGAACAATATTAAAGAGGCATATCAGTTTTCTCTGAGAGTAGAAGAGAAGTTAAACAAGAAGTTTGAAAGCAATAAAGGTAGAAGAGGCTGTAGTGGAATATTTGGTGGATGATCTTATGGAGACCAAAATTAAGATTAGAAGAAGATGGATAATATCTATTGGAAATTTACAATTGGAATAATTATGGTTTTTTCATTGATATAAAATCTATTGATAAGTCATATTGCTACCTAATCTAAATGTCATATCTATTTTATTGATGAAGAGGATTTGAGTAATTGCTCATAACAATAGAAACTAGAGGAAAGGTTGAGTTATGAAAATGAATCTACAATGGACATTTTATTATTTAAACTTTGATGAGACAAAGTGATTTTTATATCAAGAAAGTTAAGCTAAGTTGAGTAATAGAGTAAATGGTTAAGGATTTCCAATTGATACTAGTGTCAATTGAGCCATAGTAAGTGTTGAGAAAATCTAGTGTTGATTGAGCATCAATATTGACTGAGAAAGATAATTGATGTTGAGCTATAATATTTACAGTGACAAATTTTTAAGTGATGACTGAGTGTTAGAACTTAGTGATTTATGAGTAACATTGTTGAGAACTTAGTGATTTATAGGATGTAAACCATGTTGAAGATAATATTGGTGAGCTAGATTATTAAATTCAAGGTAAGGATTGGGTAAATACCTAACAAATGGATTCTATGGAAGTTTTTAGAGGAAAATCAAGAATATGGATAGATACAATGAATCATGTTGAACTTGATCATAAACCCTAAGATCTACGTTAATCATGGAAAATATTAAAGCAAGAATTGCCTATTTAAGGAGGCACATAGCCAAACAAATGTGAGTGTATGCAAATGTGTGTGAGGCAAGTAAAGAAGAAGGTTGATTACATATGCACAAGTGCAAGAGTGAATGTGAAGCTAAAGGAGATTTCTTACACATATGTTGCTAATATTGATAAGTGAAATCTGAGTAAGATAGCTTAAGTGTTGAAGGGGAAAGAATGATTGCTTGAAGGGTGTAGAGATGGAAATGGAATCAACACATGAATTGAACAGTAATCTAAACTTGCAAAGTGAGTTATAATCATATAGATAAAAAACCTACTATTTTCTTTCTAATCATTGTAAACAATTTTTATTAAAATCCTTTTAATAGAGGTTGACCTAAGAGTCATTTGAAGGACTTAATAGTCTATATAAATCCTTTGACAAGGTGATATTCTAAATTGAATGATCAAAGTACTCTAACAAGGCCACTCCTAATAGGGTGATTAAATCATCTAAGAAAGTCACATTTAAGAGTGTGTATTGTAAACCTTTAATAGGGTTGGCTCCTAACATAGCTCACTTAGAAAGAGTGAAAAAGTGGTGATATGTTGCTGGTGATTTTTCCCAAATTAGGTTTCCATGTAAAATCCTAGTGTCAAACTTGTGTTGAATACTTTATATGCTTTACATTTTATATTTAACAAAGTATGTTATGTTTGGGATAGTAAGTTTGGTTTACCAATACAGTAGAGATTGAGAGACAATAGGATAAGCATAATAATGAGTTCTTAAAGTTTAATTGTTCAAATGGTACTTATGACCTTGAGTAACTAATCTCCCCCTCTTAATTATTCTAAATATTTCTAATAATTGGTATTAGAGCTTGTTGCTTATAGAGAAAATATTGAAGGTACTCAAAGCCAAAGATCATCACTCACAAAAGAGATTTACCAAATCTAAATAATGAGAATTTTCCTGCATGGAAAACCTTGATGAGGTTGCATATATGTAGTATCAATGATGTTGCAATCAACTTTGTGGGAAATGAGTATGTGAAGGTAACATTCCTCTAACACTTGATTACCTGAAGCAAAAGAAAGAACACAATTAAGAAATGTTGGAGATTGCCTTAGCCCTAAGTTATGTCAAATTTGATGACTTAAAATACTATAATATTGCAAAGATAATGTGGGACAAATTGAAAACCATAAATGGAGGTGATGACAATGTCAAGAGAGCCTGATAGGTAAATTTGATGACATGAGAATTATGGAAGGTGAGAATATAGTGCAATACTACAAAAGAGTCAAATAAAATATTAATGCTATTCATGGTGAAAATGGAGAAATCAAAGATGAAATTGTGATAAGCAAGGTATTGAGGTCTTTACTTCCTATATATGCCATTAGAGTTTTTTAATTCAAGAAGTGTAGACTAGGTAACACTTTGACCTTGAAAGGTGTAATTGGTAGACTTACTACTTTTGAGATGTATAACTTTGATATCTATGCACTTGCTACTATTGAATCTACCTTTAAGTCACAATTGGTCTTTAGAAAAAGAAAAGGAAAACATGTGAAGAGTGATAGTGATAGTGACAGTTATGATGATGAGGTTGATGAACTTGAGTCCCTCATTGCAAAATGATTTGGAAGAGAAAAAGGTAAATACAAAGGTAAGCTACCTATAATCTATTTTCCATGCAATAAATTCAATCATATTACTGCTAGGTGTCTTGACAAAGAAGATAAGGATGAATGAAAGGAAAGAAAGTACAAAGGAAGAAGAGTTGACTGAGACTTCAAGAGAAATAAGGATGAAAAAGGTAAGAAATCATGTAATATTGTTGAAGAAGAAATTGATAATGAATCTAAAAGTAATGATGGTGGAGTTGTCTATGTTGCTATGAAAGATGATTTTGATGAACATGAGAAAACAATATTAATTTCGTATGTAAACAAAAGTGGTAGATGGATAATTTATAGTGGATGTTCAAATTATATGACTGGTGATAAAGATAAATTTGAGGATATTGGTCCATACAAAGGTGGATGTGTTAAATTTGGTAATGATATTCCATGTATTGTAAAAGGTAAAGGAACTATTCAATTGTCTAACAACATAAAATGTAACAATGTTTACTAGGTTAAAGGACTTAACTATAATCTACTAAGTATTTCACAACTAAAAAATTAGGTTACAGAGTTAAATTCCATGATAGGAAGGCCAAGATACATAATGTTGATGGTAAGCTAGTTGGAAGTGGTGATCATACAGAAGGTAACTTGTTCTATCTAGATTTATCTAATGAGACATGTTTGTTTGCACAATAAGAAGATGTTTGGTTATGGCACAAGAGGTTATGTCATGTGAATTTTGACAATTTGATAAGTATCAATTAAATGAAGAAAGTGAAAGGATTTCCTAAACTAAAGAATCTTGACAATGCTATGTGTAGACAATGTCAATTGGGAAAAATGACCAAGTCTAGTTTTAAGAGAAAAACATACATTTCTAGTGATATTTTGGAATTGGTTCATATTGATCTATGTGAACCCATTGATGTTCAAAGTTACCATGGAGATAAGTATTTTATTCTATTTGTTGATGATTAATCTAGGATGATGATTGTGATATCCTTAGAGCTAAATCTAATGCTTTTTAGTTATTTAAATGGTACTTAATTAGAGTTGAAAAAGAAACATGAAAGAGTCTAAAGTGCTTGAGATCTAACAAAGGTTTTGAATTCATTACAAATGAGTTCAATAAATTCTACAATGATACAAGAATTAAAAGACAAATGTCAACATCAAGGACCCCTCCACAGAATGTGATAGCTGAAAAGAGAAACATATCAATAATAGACTATGTAAGAACATTGATTATGGAAAAGAGTGTATCAAATAAATATTGGAGAGAAGTTGTTAGTACTTATATTTATACCTTGAATAGAGTACAAGTCAAGAAAGGTACAAATGCTACACCTTTTGAATTATGGTATGGATATGCTCCTAATGTGAAATATTTACAAATCTTTGGAATTAGATGCTATATAATTAAAGATAATATGAATAGAAAACTTGATTTAAAGAGTGATGAAGGTATATTCCTAGGATATTCCACCAAGATTAAATCTTACAAGTGGTTGAACTCTAACACTAACAAAGTTGTGGAAAGTACAAAAGTGAAAATTGTTGAGTTTGCATAGAGAAGTGACATTGCATGCAAAGATGAACTTGAAAAGTATAGTACATTAATCTATATGAATGATGATGCTCCCAACACTCCTAATGAACAAGAAAATCAAGTTGCAATCTCTCAATAGAAAAGAAATGATGCAGTGTAACAAATTGTTGAGCACCAAAGAGTGGGTGTCAAGCAATAGATTGAAGATGTTGAGTCATAGATAGGAAAAGCTAATCATTAGATAGAAACTATCGAGCATTCAAAAAATGAACCAAAACTTGAACAAGAAAGATCAAATGAGCTTGAGATTCTTCCAAGATGAACCTATAAAAGAACAAAGAAGGAAACCAGTCATGTTAGAAAATTTTGTAAGAAGGCATCAGAAACCTAAAAAAATCATTGGTGATGTTGAATCAAGTGTTATGACAGGAAAGAGACTCAAAGATGACACATGCTTACTTTGTGAATTTGAGCCTTAAATAGTAAAAGATACTTTGGACAATGAAGATTGGATTAATGTAATGAATGAGGAAAATAAATAAATTGAGAAGAACAATACTTGGACTTTAGTGCCAAGACCTAAAGAAAAAAAAGTCATTGAAAAAAAATGGGTTTTTAGATTCAAACTCAATGAGAATGGTGAAGTAACAAGAAATAAAGAAAGATTGGTATGCAAAGAATGTGCTCAAGAAAAAAGGAGTTGATTATAGAGAATTTTTTTCTCCTGTGGCAAGACTTGAAGGAGTCAGAACTCTACTTGCATATTCAGCCTATGATAATTTCAAGGTATATCAAATGGATGTCAAATCTGCATTTTGAATGGTATACTTGAGGAAGAAGTGTACATTGAACAACATGAAGGATTTGTAGATCCAAACAAGAAGAATATGGTATGTAAAATGAACAAATCCCTTTATGAATTGAAACAAGCACCAAGAGCATAGTATGAAAGATTACATAATTATTTGGTGAATATTGGTTTTGAAAGGAAAAATGATAATAATAATCTATATTTGAAGAATGATAAGAACAATGAAGTATTGTTATCTTAAATATTTGTTGATGACAATATATTTAGAGGAAAAGAAGCATTACGCAAATCATTTGTAGATGAAATGAAGAATGAATTTGAAATTTCTATGTTTGGTGAAATCAAATTCTTTGTTGGATTACAAGTATGTCAAATGAAGTTTGGTATTTTCATTGCACAATCGAAATACATGAAGGAGATACTAAAGAATTTTGGTATGGAAGACTCAAGACGAATCAGCACACATATGTCAATAGGACATAAGCTATCTAAGAATGATGAATTTTCTGATGTGAACTAGAACTAATACAAATCCATGATTGGAAAACTACAATATGTTGTTCATAGAAGACCTAATATTTCTTTCATCATTGGGATAGTTGCTAGATTTTTAGCAAATCCTAAGGAGATTCACATGATGGTAGTGAAAAGGATAATTCCATATCTAAAAGGTACATAAGACTATGGATTTTATTACAAGAGAAGTGATAGATTTGAACCAAAAGCATTCACTGACTCAAATTGGGTAGGAAATATTGATGATAGAAAAAAACTAGTGGAGGTGCATTCTTCCTAGAAAAGAAATTGGTGTTATGGACAAGCAAGAAACATAATTGTATTTCCCAATCAACAACTAAAGCCAATTATGTGGAAGCTATAATTAACTATTCGAGCATTATGTGGATAAATAAATTATTGAAAGGTATGAAAGAGGAAATTGCAGATCCAACAATTATCTATTATGATAACATAAGTTCCATTAAAATTTCAAAGAATCCAATGATGCACACTAAGACAACACACATTTGTACCAAGTATCACTACTTGAGGGGACTATTTAAAGACAAAGAAGTGAAGCTAGGATATGTGCACAACAAAGAACAAATTGCTGGCATATTCACAAAACCTTACCTAAAGATGCTCATGAATATCTTAGAGGGAAATTATGGGTGATTCCCCTAAACAAAGTTACTTAAGGAGGCTAGGTGAATTGCATCAAATGTGCTAATTAGAATATCTTACACATTGATGCAAAATAACTCTACTTTGGAAAATGCCTAAGGTAGATAGTCTAGTACAGTATAATAGACTAGTCATAGACAAATGACAAAAATCAGCTAGACATGCGAAAAATCTACATAATTCAGATGTATGAAGAGATTGAAGATAACAAATCTAAGTTTCTTGTGAATTATTATCAAAGGGGGAGAGATACATAGAATATACAATAGAAGAAATGTACCAAAGAGGGAGACATAACCAAAAGAAGTAGAGATAGAAAAAGAAGAGACTTATATCAAAGAGGGAGAATATGAGAACAAAGGGAGATCTATTATCTTAGAAGGAGAAAATATTTTTGGATTGTATGATAACAAAGTGAGATACATTTGATACATTAAGCTATTTCTAATTTTGATACGTAGAGATGGATCCATCATTGCCAAAGAGGGAGATTGTTGGAAACTTACAATTGGAACAATTGTTGTTTTGACATTGATGTCAAATCTATTGACAAGACATATTGCTACCTAATCTAAATGTCATATTTGTTTGAATGATGAAGAGGATTTGAGTAATTGCTCATAACAATATTACCTAGAGGAAAGGTTGAGTTATGAAAAGGAAGTTAAAATGGACATTTGATTAGTTAGATTTTGATGAGACATAGTGATTGTTTATATCAAGAAGGTTAAGCTAAGTTGAGAAATAGAGTAAATGGTTAAGGAATACCTACTGATGCTAGTGTCAGCCAAGCCACAATAAGTGCCAAGAAAATCTAGTGTTGACCAAGCATCAATATCGATCGAGAAAGATAGTTGATACTAAGCCATAAGATTTATAGTGAATGAGTGTTAAGTGGTGATCAAGTGTCAGAACTTAGTGATTGTCAAGTAACACTATTGATAATGAATTTGAGGAAATCATGATTCCCAATCAACTCAGTTGATTTATTTGGAGATGTAAATTGTGTTGAAGAAACAATTGCTGAGTTAGCTCATTAAATTCATGCCGAGGATTAGGTAAAGACCTAATAGATGGATTCCAAAGAAGATTCTAGAGGAAGATCAAGAAAATGGACAAATACAATAAATACTATTGAACTTGATCATAAACCCTAAGATCTATGGTGATTGTGGAAAATGGTAAAGAAAGAATTTCCTATTTAAGGAGATATACAGCTAAATGAATATGTGCATATGAAAATGTGTGTGAGGAAAGTACAGAAGAAGGTTGATAAGAGACACACAAGTGCAAGAGTGAATGCAAAGCTAAGGAGATTGCTTACACAGATCTTGTTGATATTGATAAGTGAAATCTAAGCAAGATGGCTTATGTGTTGGTGAAGGGGGAAGACCGATTGCTTGATGGGTTTCCAAGTGAATCAAGTTCATAGATGACATGGAGAGCTTATTAGTGAATTAGCACATGAACTAAATAGTGAAATCTCAGTTATTCTAAACATTTCTAACATATATCATTAGTAGAACTCAAAATTAAAGGGGTAAAAATTTCAATTATTTTCATGATTGGAAAATAGAGGTCAAAGAGGAAGAGGAAAAGGATTAGGGAGAGGAGGCTTCCGTGGAACACGTTTTCACTATGGAGAAGAAAGTCATGGAGCATTTGAATGTCCACAATTCCAAGGAAAAAAAGATAGGAAACTGAAGGATAGACTAGAGTTTCATATGTGGATGAAGATGCAAAATCATCATATTCTAAAGATGCTAAAAGAGGAGAAGTCTTGGTTAATAAAAGAGTCTTGTTGAGTGGTGAGAATGAGCCAAATCAAACAATGATATTTTTTCACACTAGGTGCAAGTGTGAAGATAAGTGTTGTGATGTGATTATCGATGGTGGAATCATTGAAAATTTTTGGGTTAGAAGATATGGTAACAAAGTTAAAGTTCAAGAGGCAGAAACACTAGCATCCCTACTAAATCACTTGGGTGTAGGATGACCACAAGGTCATAGTCAATGAATAATACCTATTGAAGTTCAAGATTCAGGGCTACCATGATGAGGTCGTATGTAATGTCATACCTATGGATACATGTCATTTATTGTTAGGAAGGTTGTAGAAATTTGATAGGCATATTGTACATGATTGTCATGCAAATATCTATTCCATAGAAAAAGATGGTGTGAAACATAAGCTATGTCCATTCAAGGATATAGAAGAAAAGGTATGTAGTAGTGCCATAATATGTTATGTTGATGGAAGCAAGTTCCTAAAAGGTATGATACATGAGAATGTGTGTTTTTCTATAATTTTAAAAGAGGATAGAATATCCAACTACCGAAGTTGTGGATTGTTGAATGAATTTTAGGATGTTGTATTCGATGATGTATCTAATGGATTACCAACATTACGAAAGATTAATCATTAGATAGAATTGATTATAGGAACCAATCTTTTCATATAAGTTAGCAAAAAAATTAACACTAGAAAAAAGTGGAGAGTTGAACACATAGGCAAATGAGTCATTGTAGAAGGGGTTAATTCAAGAGAGCCTTGATCCATGTGTTGTACCAGTAGTATTAGCACCAAAGAAAAATAGAGAATGGAAGATTTATATAGATTCCCAGGTTGTAAACAATATCACAATCAAGTACAAGTTTCTATTACCGAGGATGGATGATAATATGGATTATTTGAGTAGAAATGTGTATTTTACAAAGATAGATATGAAGAGTGGATATCATCATATTCATATTAGAGAAGGAGATGAATAGAATAATTATTTCAAGAAGAATTGTATGAGTGGTTAGTCATTCCTTTTGGGCTAAATAATACATTGAGAACTTTCATGTGGCTCATGAATCAAGTAATGAATGAATTTATAGGTAAGTTTATCATTGTTTACCTAGATAATATTTTGATCTTTACTAATACATTGGAGGAGCATATAATGAATATTAGTAGAGTTTTTGAGAAGTTGAGGGAAGAAAATTTGTTGACTGATTTGAAGAAGTGTAAATTTTTGGAGTTAGTGTATCTAAAATTTATATTCTTGGTAGAGGGTCTAAAAATAGATGTAAACAAGGTGAAGGCTATCCTCAAATGGACTACTCCAAGGAATGCTACTAAGGTAACATCTTTTCATGGATTGACTATATTTTATAAAAAAATTATTAGGAGCTTTAGCAATATTTTTTGACCCTTGATGGAAATAATTAGAGGGGATAGGAAAGAGTTTAAGTGGACTGCATGAGAAGACAAGAGGTTTAGTTTTTCAATATGGAAATTTATAGAACAACCTATTTTAACACTTCTAGATTTTAATAAGGTGTTTCAAGAAGACTGTGATGTTAGTGGTACTACAATATGAGTTTTTTTGAGCCAAGAAGGTAGACTTGTTGCCTATTTTAGTTAGAATTCAAATGATTCCAAAAGGAAATATTATGTTTATGATAAAAAAATTTATGCTATAGTTCAAGCATTGAAAAAGTTGAGACACTATCTTCTTCCTATGGAGTTTTCTTTGTAATAGTGATCATCAAGCTTTGCAATATTTGAATAGCCAAGGAAAATTGAATAAGAGGCATTTGAAATAGGTTGATTGTTTTTAGAGTTATACATTATTTTTGAAACATGGGAGTGGGAAGTATAATAGGGTTGTAGATTCTATTAGTAGGAGATAACATTTCCCAAAAAAGATGCAAATTGAGGTGGTTGGGTTCAAGGAACTTGAGAGTTTGTATCCAGAGGATCCTGAATTTGGTAAATCTTGGAAAGCTTGTACAAAACTAGTTACCCTTGATAGGAAAAAGTGGTTGGATTTTATCATCCAAGATGGGATGCTATTTAGAGGAATTTCATTGTGTATTGCAAGGAGTTCTATGAGAGAAAATATCATTAAGGAGAAGTATAGTGGAGGATTTTTTAGACATTTTGGTAGAGATAATTTTTTTGTCTAGTTAGTGAGAATTATTACTAGCTACAATTATAGTAAGATGTCAACAAATTTGCATAGAGTTGTAGAGTATCTCAAATGGTGAGAGGACTAAAGTAGAATAAAAAATTGTATCATCCATTACCTGTGCTAGAGAAACTATAGGAGGATGTCAACATGGATTTTGTTCTCAGTTTACCAAGGACTGGGGGTGGGAATGATTCAATTTTTGTAGTGGTTGACAAGTTTTTAAATATGATGCATTTCATTGCTTGAAAGAAGACTAGTGATTTTATTCATGTGGTAAAATTATTTTTCAAAGAAGTGGTCAAACTACACATTCTACCAAACAAAATAGTGTCATATTAACATAACAAGTTTTTTCGATATTTTTGGCACACATTATCAAAAAATTTGAAGATATATTTGAAGTTTAACTCATCACATCATCCAAAAATTTATGGATAGACAAAGGTGGCGAATGAGAGCTTGGAAAATTTGTAGAGATATTTGGTTGGATATAAGCCAAAAGGATGGGATTTGATCTTACCACAGACATAATTTGCATGCAATAATTTTGTCAATGGGAGAATTGGTAAATCACCATTCTCTATTGTATATGGGAGTAGTCCTAGAAATGTGTTTGAATTGAGGAAGTTGGATAAATTCCTACAAAGTTGAGTTGCCCATTGAACTAAATATTTCAATAGTATTTCAAGATTTTAGATCTAACAAAATATTATGAAGGAGGTATTGAAGATGAGCTTTCTATACCTCTCCCATTTAGTCATCCTAATGGATGCAACCTAGATGCTCTTTCTTTGTGAGTCATCATGTTAGGACCCATGAGTGGTCTACACCCTCAGGGTGATTTGATTTATGTTACTATATCAATGAAATTGATTATGCTTATACCTAATTCATGTGATTATGATGTATTTTATGGTTTATTAAGGTTTTTGCCACTACTTACCTAGATTATTATGCTATTACAATGTTGTTTTGTGAGTACCCTTGAGAAATGAATAGTGGTTGCACTATGTATTTTTGGTGTATTTAATATTGGAGTATTATGATGATTATTTTAGGATGATTATCTAAGGTCATGTGTTATATCATGTCATTTATGTTGTTGACTATTCTATTATCATTTTCATTATTAAATGTTTAAAATAATGGGAAAATTAGTTGTCCACATTGGATTCATAGATTATTGTGCTACAAATATTCACCTTACGTTCCTTTTAGTAGACTTATGCAAATATATTATTTGAATGAAATTAATTAGATGCTTTATTGTACATGATTAAGCATAATTGTTGCTTCAACTATTATATAGTGTGCATCTACACTTGATCGTGTTCATGTAATACTATGCATGACTTATATCTTCGACAATGACACATGGAGTAAGTGATCTAACCTTTCATGTTGCTGATATAATTCTTGTAAGGGTGATGTATCTTTATATTTATTATTATTAACCCTCTAGTAATTGGTAGATTTGGATTCATAATGCATTAAGTCATTAGAATAGTGAGTGTGTCTATGCATTGAGGGTTTCATAGTTGTCGCAAAAAATGTTAATTAACATTATTTTAGAGGGATTTTATTTAATTGTTTTAATTTATTTTATTTATTGGCTAACATTTTGTAGTTGAATTTCAATTTAATTGGAATTGCCTGATTTAATTTGGAAAAGGGGCAAACAGATTATTAAGTGGATTAATAATTTATTTTATAAGTCACTTGATAAAGTGCTTATATCATGCCAAAAATGAGTGTTCTATTATGAATTTTCCATTTTCATATTTTTGAGAAATGAGGATCTTCCTCTAAACCTTCTTGGAGAAATTCCTTCATTTGCTTGTTGTGATCAATCTATTTGGTGGATTTGTGTGTGAAGCAACTCATTGGATTATTGCCAAGATTTCTCAACTTCCCCAAGGGTTTCCTCCGATTTAGGGACCTCATTATTTTGTGGTTGTATTTCTCATTTTTCCATTTTGGCTACAATGTAAGAATTTCTAGTTTATTTAGCTTTAGTCTATTTTTATTTCCATTTTTGGTTGCTAAATGCTAGGGAGTGGAGAAATAGTGTTCCCCTTTTTTATACGCAATTCCATCACCTGGTTAGAAGGGTGTGAGCAATTTATGTTTTTAACATGTGGTTTTCTATTTTTTCTTACTGTTGTGCTATTGGGTTTTTGTGAAGTGTTTGAATCTAAGATTTTATTTGAAAAGTGTGATGTTGAGTAGATTTAGACCAATAGACAATTTCATTGATTTAATTGATGTTTGATTTTTCGGTTTTTTTGCATTGTCTTATTTTGCATGCCATGTGGTTTTTGTCTGTTTCTCTATTTGGCTTAATTAGAGGTTTGATTTTGTAGCCCTTGTCTCGATGGTTAGGATTGTGAAGTAATAATGGTTATAGTGCATTTCAAGGAATTTTATTTCTTGATCTAAAGTTGTGTTTTCAAATGGATTTTGGTAGACTTGTGACTTTTGCCAGATTTGTTGAATTGTGAATCTGAGCTTGTTTATGAATTTTATTGAACCCTTGGTCTTGTACCATATTCTAGAGATGGGTTTTCAATTTTATTCATTTATGAAAAACTTGGAT
This sequence comes from Cupressus sempervirens, assembly GCA_028749045.1. Taxonomy (NCBI): domain Eukaryota; kingdom Viridiplantae; phylum Streptophyta; class Pinopsida; order Cupressales; family Cupressaceae; genus Cupressus; species Cupressus sempervirens. Next base: position 481,032,789 of record CM053793.1, on the reverse strand, counting down.
TTTGGGCTTTTTCCTCTTGCCTTGGTTTGTGTGCCACCCATATTTTGTTGGGATTTTGGCGATGTTTTCCTAGCTTATAGAAATGGTTTGTATTCCATGTTTCCTTTCATGTTATTCTTTTATTTCATCGACATTGGAATTTGTGTCAAATTCATGCTCTTCGATAGAGGCTAGTTGAGTGAGTTCATGATACTCGATAGTTTATTGCATTATTGGGATTCATTTTGAATATGTACTCTTAGGTATAGATAAATTGAGTGAGTTCTTTATTCTTGTATCATTTGTTACATTCTCATGTCCAACGCTTGCATTGGCATACTTGATTATATTCATGAAGTTGATTGTGCCCATGCACAAGCACATACATGTGAGTATGATAGGATCTTGTGAGACCTAAAATTTAGAATAAAGGTTGGTTGAACGATTATTCATTTGGGGGCTAGGTTGGGAACTTGCATCTCCTATGGAAACTCATCATGTGATAATCATGGGTATGTAGGGTAGATGTGTGGAGTGGCTTCTCTATTATACCCTAGCCCATAAGTGGTTGACAAGGTAATGTGAAGAGATTTAAAAAATGATAACCAAATTAATAAATGTGATAGTAAAACTTAAAGATAAGATAAGTGTTGGATCTCTTGCACTAGCATGTTACCACATTGGGTGTCAGGCATCCCAAGGGAGTGTGTTATCACACCAAGAATTGGGCCTCCTACAAGGAGTATGTTTCCATGCTACACATGGCTTGGGATTTTTGATGCCAAGTGCTTACACTCCACTTGGATCCCTACATAGTTACCAATAGAATTACTAGGGACTGGTGTATAGAGATAGTTTGCTTCAAGTTTTGAGGATGGAGCTAGATGTCCACTTGGATTCTTTGGGGTTTTGGAGTATGTTTCCTTGTGGCTTATACTTTTCTTTGATGCTTTGATATCATGCCAGATGTTGTATATTATTTTTATATGATACAATTGTTCAAATTGTGTGTTGTCTTTGATGTCACAAAAATGTCATATTAGTCATCAGATAGTGTCTATTGAGCTCAAAAGGTCAGCTAGACAAAGGACAGAGTCTACTAAGCTCAGAAGGTCAGCAAGGCAAAGGATAGTGTCTGTCGAGCTTAGAAGGTCAGCAAAACAAAGAAGCAGTTCTTACCGAGTTCACTTGATCATCAAAGGTAATGTGGAAGAAGTAGTTCTTACTGAGTTCACTCGGTCATCAAAGGTAATGTGGAAGAAGCAGTTCTTACCAAGCTCACTCGGTCATCAAAGGTAATGTGGAAGAAGTAGTTCTTATTGAGCTCACTTGGTCATTAAAGGTAATTTGGCAGAAGCAGTTCTTACCGAGCTTTCAAGGTAATCAAAGAAATTCAGTTCTTACTGAGTAAACTCAGTAGCCAAAGAACTTTAAGGATATCATAATGTTAACTGAGTCAAGATGGTTAACTCAAGAATTTTTGGAAGCAGTATTTACCGAGCAGGGTCAGCCAGTAAAAAATTTCATTGTTTTATGAAATAATGTTTATTTGTTTAGAGAAATATCTTTAGTTGATTGATGTATGATTTGTTGGTAAATGTAACATGTAAATGAGCCCACTTGACAATCTGAATGGTATAAGTAAGAAGTCAAGTTGTGAATTCTAAGAAGTATAGTGGAAGTATGAGAAGTTAATGTAATATGAAGATTGATTATTGCAGAATAAAATTTGAAGGATGATCAGAGATCATTGAGCAATAGCAGAGTCATATTTGATCAAGGAGGATCTAATGATGTTGAATAGAGACCTGTAGCCAAAAAATTTAGTTGCATCTTGTTCAAGTTAATTCATTGTTGCTGTCTAACCATTTTAGTAGTGATTTCAAATCTCTTAATAGAGTTGGTTTAACAGCCATTTTGTAAATCCTCTAACAAGGTGATAGTTCAGTTGAATTTTTCTAAAGACCTCTAGCAAAGCCACTACTAACAGGGTGATTAAATCCTCTAACATGGTCACACCTAACAGTGTGTATTGTAACCTTTAACAGGGTTGGCTCCTAATAGGGCTCACTTGAGAAGAGTGAAAAATTGGTGACTAGTTACTTGTTGGTTTTTCCCATATTGGGTTTCCACATTAAATCTGGTGTCTCTTGTGTTCACTTTGTTTTCAGTTACATGCATGAATGCTTGAAGATAAGTAATAATTTAATTTACCAATTTATAGCACTTTTTTACTGAGTATCAGCAGTAACTAGATCTTTAAGACATCTAAGGGATCTATGGATTAATTTTTGTTAGTAACTGATTCACCCCCCCTCTTAGTTACTCTATCTTTAATCCCAACAATTGGTTTTAGAGCTATTTGTGCTTACAGAAAAAAATTTCAAGGATCTAAGCTAAACATCAGGATGTCTTACAAAAGGGAAATTCCAAGACTTAACAAGGACAACTTCTCAACATGGCAAGGATTGATGAGGCTTCATTTGGCTTCTATTGGTGATATAAGGCTAAATTACCTTGATGAAAAATATGAAGAACCTTCTGGTACATTATCTGTCAATGATATTGGTAAAAAGAAGACTCACAATAACATGATGATAGATATAGCATTTTCTCTAAGTTATGAAGAATTTGATGACATCAAGGATTGCAAAATTGCCTTTGAAATGTGGAATAAGTTGAAAGAGATCTATGGAGGAGATGATAATGTGAGAAGAGCCAAAGCAGAAAGTTTGAGAGGGCAATTTGATCAAATGAGGATGAGAGAGGATGAAAACATTGCAAAGTATGTTGAAAGAGTTAAAGCATGTGTTAGTGCAATCAAAGCATCTAGAGGAGATATCAGTGAGGAGACAGTTATAAGTAGAGTTCTTAGAACTCTACTTTCCATTTATGCAATTAGAGTCTCTACAATTCAAGAAAGGAGATGTGAGGAAAATCATAAAATAAATTTAGAGGCCATAGTTGGAAGATTGACTGCATTTGAGCTAGACAACTATGACAAGTATGTTGAAGCTGCCAAGAATGTTGAATCAACATTTGAAGCCAAGCTTTCACTCAAAGGAAAAGGGAAAAAGATGAAGGATCCACAATCAAACAGTGATGAAGAATCAGAACAAAGTTTAGATAGTGATCTTGAAGTGGTTGAAGCTCTACTAGCAAGAAAATATTCAAGAGGCAAAGGGAAATACAAAGGTAAGGTTCCTCTAATCTATTTATCTTGTGAAGAGATTAGACATATTGCTGCTAGGTGCCCAAACAAGTAGAACAAAGATGAGAAGAAAGGTCACAAGTACAATGGAAAGAAAGACTTCAAATAATTCAAGGATAAAGGTAAGAAAATATGTTTTATGGAAAAAGATTCTAATGATTCTGATGATGAAGAAGAAGATGAAATTGTCTACATTGCTGTGAAATATGAGTTTGATAATGATGAGGAAATGACACTCATTTCTCATATGAGCATAAATGATACATGGATCATAGATAGTGGTTTTTCTCATCACATGACTGGTGATAAAACTAAGTTTGAATATTTTGAAGACTATGATGGTGGCAGTGTAATATTTGGTAACAATGAGCCTTGTTGTATAAGAGGAAAAGGAAGAATCTCACTAACCAAGGAACTTGTATGTGATTGGGTAGAAGGACTAAAGCATAATTTTTTGAGTGTGGCATAGTTACTCAATAATGGATTCAAAGTAGAATTCATGCATGGAAAAGCAAGATTGCTGGATGGAAAAGGAAAGTTGATTGGATCAGGCACTCAAACAAAAGGTAACTTATTTTATCTTGAACTTGGTGAATGTTCATGTTTCATTGCTCAAATTGAAGAAAGTTGGTTATAGCATAGGAGGTTGTGTCATGTAAACTTTGAAAACTTAATAAACATTAGTAAATTCAGGAAATTAAGAGGTATTCCTTACATAAAGAAACCTGAGGTTGGTCTATGCAAGAATTGTCAAATTGGTAAAATGGGAAAGACTAGTTTTAAGAGTAAGAACTATCAGACTGAATAAGTTCTAGAAATTATGCATACTAATTTGTGTGGACCTATAGGCATTGAAAGTTATACGGGTGAAAAATTCTTCATTTTTTTTGTTGATGATTATTCAAGAATGATGAGTGTCATGTACCTAAGAGAGAAATCAAAAGCATTTGAAAAGTTCAAATGGTATTTGGCCAGAGTAGAAAAGAAAATAGGAAAAAGACTGAATTACTTAAGGTCTGACAGAGGTGGTGAATTCATTTCACATGAGTTCAATAACTTTTTCATTGAAAGGGGAATCAAAAGATAGGTTTCAACATCTAGAACTCCTAAACAAAATGGAATAGCAGAAAGAAGGAATAGATCTATAATGGATTGTGCAAGAACCTTAATGATTGAGAAAGGCGTTGCTATTAAATACTAGAAGGAAGCTATCAACACTATAGTTCATACCTTGAATCGAGTACAGCTGAAAAAGGACTCATTCAAAACACCCTATGAGTTGTGGTATGGCTACAAACCCAATGTAAGTTATCTAAAAGTATTTGGAAGCAAATGTTACATTTTGAAAGAATCTAGAAAAGGTAAATTTGATGTAAAAAGTGATGAAGGAATATTTTTGGGATACTCTTGCAAAAGAAAAGCATATAGATGTTTGAACTTATCTACTCACAAAGTCATAGAAAGTTCACATGTGAAAGCTGATGAGTTTGCAAAAAGAACAGAAGAAGAAAGAAAAAAGGAACTTGAAGACTATAGAAGATTTGTTTACATTGAACCTGATAAAATGCCAAGTATACCTATTAATTAGAAATCCTCAACTCTAGAGTCTTCATTAATCGAGTCACAAGAAATTCAAACCGAGTCAACATCTACTAAGCTGCAAGAACCTGAGTTGCAAATAGAAGCTACTAAGTTAGCATCTACTGAGCTCGAGCAACCAAAATCAAAACCAAAAGTTGAGACACAGAAGGATAACAATGGAAGTTATTCAAAAGGCAAGGAGCATGTGTTAGCCAAGTATGTTAGAAAGCATCATGCACCAGATCAGATCATTGGTGATAAATCAGAAGGAACAATGACAAGAAGTAAGTTTAAAGGCACTTGTTTACTTGCTGATTTTGAACCTAGAAATGTCAAAGATGCACTAGACAATGAAATTTGGATTGAATCTATGAATGAAGAGATAGAATAGATAGAGAAAAAAAAAACATGGGCTCTTGTACCTAGACCCAAAGACAAGAATGTGATTGGAACAAAGTGGGTATTCAGAAAAAAACATGAAGATGGTAAGGTATCAAGGAACAAAGCTAGACTGGTATGCAAAGGATATTCACAAGAAGAAGGTGTAGGCTATGGAGAAAATTTTGCTCCTATTGCAAGATTGGAAGGTGTCAGAACTTTAATTGCATGTGCTATATTCAAAGGATACAAAACTTATCAGATGGATGTCAAGTCAACATTTCTCAATGGCATATTGGAGGAAGAGGTTTACATTGAGCAGCCTGAAGCTTTTGTTGATCCAAACAAGAAGGACATGGTTTGAAAATTGCATAAAGCATTATATGGTTTGAAACAATCCCCTAGAGAAAGGTATGAAAGATTGCATAACTATCTTATTCAGATTGGCTTTCAAAGAACTAATGACAACAACAGTTTGTACATAAAGGAAGGACCAAATAATAAGATTGTTTTGGTAGAAATATTTGTAGATGATAATTTGTTCATAGGAAATGATGATCTTTGCAAAGAATTTTTAGAAAAAATTAACAAGGAATTTGAAATGTTAATGTTTGGTGAAATCAAATTCTTTGTTGGTCTTCAAATTCTACATCACTCAATCTAAATACATCAAGGAGATACTGAAAAAGTTTGGGATGAAAGATTGCAAACTAGTTGGGACTCCTATGTGTATTGGATTAAAACTTACCAAAGATGATGAATCAAAGGAAGTGGAACAGACATTGTTTAGATCCATGATTGGAAAGTTGCAATATGTAGTGCACACAAGACCAAACATTGCCCTTGCAGTAGGAATTGTAGCAAGATTCTCAACAAAACCAAAAGAAAATCACATTATGACAATCAAAAGGATCATGAGATACTTAAAAGGAATTGAAGATTATGGATTATGGTATAAACTTGGAGGAAAACTGGATTTAAAGGTGTTCACTAATGCAGATTGGGTAGGAAATATTGATGACAGAAAGAGCACAAGTGGAGGAGCTTTCTTTCTCAGAAAAAGGTTGGTTTCTTGGACAAGTAAAAAGAAAAATATTACATCTTTATCCATAGTAGAGGCTAAATATGTTGCAGCAGCAGTAAATTGCTCAAACATTGTGTAGTTTAAACAATTATTGGAAGGTATGAAGCAAGAAATCAAAGAACTAGTTGTTATGTTTTGTGATAACACAAGTGCAATTAACATCTCCAAGAATCCAGTGATGCATTCAAAAACCAAGCATATTGCCATTAAATATCACTTTGTTAGAGAATAGGTGCAAGAAAAGGAAATAAGATTGGCATATGTGCATACAAAGGAACAAATTGCTGACATATTCACAAAGCCTTTACCTAAGGATGCATTCTTATATCTAAGAGGTAAGTTAGGGGTCATTCCCCTATCTGAAGCTCACTAAAATATAGTTTTAATGATACATCAACATGAACAGAATTGAAGACCTATCAGTTGATGCAACAAACCAATGAAGACATTGCATATGAATCAGTACATCGGGTACAATGCTATTCAGCTATTTTGAGTTGTCTTTGGCATGTGTTGTCAAAGAGGGAGAATATACTGTTGTCATATCTTTCTAAAATTTGCTTGCAAAATAATAAGAGTTTGTGTAAGAGGGAGAGATTATTATGAAAGAGGGAGTTTTGTATTCTATCATTAAAAGACTTGTTTTCAAATTTCATCCTACTATGACATGTTGTGTTGCCATCAATGCCAAATAGGGAGATTGTTGGATACAATTGTTCAAATTGTTTGTTGTCTTTGATGTCACACAAATTTTATATCAGTCATCAAATAGTGTCTACTGAGCTTAGAAGGTTAGCTAGACAAAGGACAGAGTCTATTGAGCTCAGAATGATAGCAAGGCAAAGGATAGTGTCTGTCGAGCTCAGAAGGTCAGCAAAGCAAAGAAGCAGTTCTTACCGAGTTCACTCGATCATCAAAGGTAATGTGGAAGAAGCAGTTCTTACCGAGTTCACTCGATCATCAAAGGTAATGTGGAAGAAGTAGTTCTTACCAAGCTCACTTGGTCATTAAAGGTAATGTGGAAGAAGCAATTTTTATCGAGCTCACTCGGTCATTAAAGGTAATTTGGTAGAAGCAGTTCTTACCGAGCTTTCAAGGTAATCAAGGAAATTCAGTTCTTACCAAGTAAACTCAGCAGCCAAAGAAATTTAAGGATATTGTAATGTTAACCAAGTCAAGATGGTTAACTCAAGAAATTTTTGGAAGCAATATTTACCGAGCAGGGTTGGCCAGTAAAAGATTTCATTGTTCTATGAAATAACATTTATTTGTTTAGAGTAATATTTGTAGCCAATTGATGTATGATTTATTGGTAAATGTAATATGTAAATGGGCCAACTTGACAATCTGAATGGTATAAGTAAGAGGTCAAGTTGCAAATTCTAAGAAGTATAGTGGAAGTATGAGAAGTTAATGTGATATGAAGGTTGATTATTGTGGAAGAAAATTTGAAGGATGATCAGAGATCATTGAGGAACAGTAGAGTTATATTTGATCAAGGAGGATCTAATGATGTTGAATAGAGACCTATAGCCAACAAATTCAGGTGAATCTTGTTAAGGTCAATTAATTGTTGCTCTCTAACCATTGTAGTAGTGATTTCAAATCTCTTAATAGAGTTGGTTTAACAGCCATTTTGTAAATTTTCTAACAAGGTGATAGTTCAGTTGAATTGTTCTAAAGACCTCTAGAAAAGCCACTCCTAATAGGGTGATTAAATCCTCTAATAGGGTCACACCTAACAGTGTGTATTGTAACCTTTAATAGGGTTGGCTCCTAATAGGGCTCACTTCAGAAGAGCGAAAAATTGGTGACTAGTTACTTGGTGGTTTTTCCCATATTGGGTTTCCACGTTAAATCTAGTGTCTCTTGTGTTCACCTTTTTTTTAGTTACATGCATGAATGCTTGAAGATAAGTAATAATTTAATTTACCAAGTTACAACATTTGTTTACCAAGTGTCAGTAGTAACTAGATCTTTAAGACATCTAAGGGATCTATGGATTAATTTTTGTTAGTAACTGATTCGCCCCCCCTCTCAGTTACTCTATCTTTAATCCCAATAGAAACCTATCTCAAAAGGTATAGGATGTATACCATAAAATGTAACTTAAAAGTATAAATACTAAAATGTTCATTTTATATTATACTTTGCTGCAGAAATCAAATTCTAGGGGTCAAATTGATAAAGATTCACTACTCTTTTGCATTAATTTATTTCCTAACACATAATTCAAATTCTAGGGTACAAATTGATAAAGATTCACTTTTATTTTTCATTCATTTATTATTCCTATGTATTTGTTTAGCATAGTTGTGTGAACATTCTTTGTTTCTATGCATTCAATTAATATCCCTACACATTCAATATGTATTACTGTGCTTTTGTTAGTTTCACCAAATATATGCATCCCTTAAGTAGATATGCACATTTGTTTCATATAGTTGTGCTTTCATTTTCTATAGTTGCACATTAGTTTTATATCATTCCAATTTTGTACCCTAAAGTTGCACATTTATTTAAAGGTGAATTAAAAACTATGAAGATAAAGAGTTGCACATATGTAGGGTTTTTATGCATTTGTGTAGTATATTTGTGCATATGTTCCAGAGAATACTAAAATATATATAGAGAATGTGAAGAGTTAAATTTCCACTTTGGATCTGGCAAGTAGCCCTTTTCCCTAAGAGTTTAGTTCATCACATTCACCATTACAATCATAGTGAAGAGTCTCCTAAGGCCTTCTAGAAGTAATTAAAAAATCTCACAAAAAGGATTTATCATTACCGACTAAACTAAAAGAAATTCCTAATACAAATTCAGCACATACCATAAATCAACATCCCTTAAAAAAAGAGCTAGAAAGGAATTCACACTTATGATTTCTTACATTTTAATATTTAGTATTTCTATTTTTATCCTTCAAATTTTTATATAAAAATAAAGAAGAGGGAGTTTTAGTGCCTACTTGTTATTTGATAGCTTACGCATTGTAGAGGGTTGCAGGGTCTTCCAATCTTGTTGATATCAAATTGTTTCCACCTTAGGTCTCCCGCTAGTTCTTCCCTTAGTTTTGTCTTTGTTGATTTCTCCTTAAATTTTTATAAACTTTTCTTCAAAATTTTAATGGAGTATATTAATTCCTCCTTTCATTCCTGGGAAATCCCATATATTTATAGGGGTAGGATGTGTTGCTTCAATGGTCATAGTCATTATAACTAACACAATTAAGGTTTTACTAATCCAATCAACCTATTTAGTTATTTATTTGTGTTTTTTTTAAATGACCACTAATTTATGGGTTTTCTATGTTGTCATGAAACTTCCTTCCTAAGGAACGCACATGGTTCAATGTTCAAGAAACTCTTCCTTCATCTATGAGGTCAAGGGTTCAACTCCCGTTATCTATTATCAGTAATATTTACTCATTTATCCTCTTAAATTAACAATTATAACTTGTTCCCTTTATCATGGATCTTGAAGAGTACAATAGATGAGATGATAGGTGGTGGGTTTAGTGGATGGAAGGTCACAATTTAAAATATAAACAACAAATTAAAACTCACAAGATATTGTATCTAAACTAGTGTGATATATGAAAGTAATAGAAATGTATATTTATTAAGACTTATATGTGTGCACCCATATATACTTGAATAAATATACTTGATTAACACATACATACATCATAAGATCAAGATATCATAAGTCACATACATAATACCAATGCATCAAAGTATCATCTTAAGATCACATCCATGCATAAAACCACCATTTAAAAATCAAGTATCACAATATCAAATAAGAGGAAAATCCCAAAAGCTCCTCAAATGGTAGATAACTTTGCAATCAAGAATTCTAATCTCAGGGTACCTATATGGATCATGGTTCCATCTCCATTTCAACAACAATTGATTCAAGGATTTTGAGGCACACTTAGACATATTTAGCTAGGTGGAGTTGATTCCTAGTACCTACACATACCCATATCACCAATCAACAAGATATAATGCACACACACACACACACACACACACACACACACACACACACATCTGTGTGTGTGTGTGTGTATATAAAAAGAGTGACAAGCAAGGGAGGAGGAGTGTGACATCATGTAGATCTCACAAAGGAGTAACCATGACTACATCACCTCATCTAGAACACACGCTAGAAAAAGTAAACAGACACATACATAAATAAAGCACAATGGGTTAGTTGGGTTAAATCATAAACATGAATTAAAAGAAGCCATAACCAACATGTCTAATCAAGGTACATTCGAAGAATGATATTGAATAAGTGTGAGTCAAGGTACAATTTTAATGATAAATTTAAACAATATACTATGACCAATGTATGATACAAAAAAAATTCTAAACATCATAAAAAGCCTCTATTAGTACATTAAGGATAGAGATAGTTCTAACTATTAAGAATCTAGATGATTCATAAATTAAATCAAGACCCTATAGAAATTTTTAGGAGGATGTTATGTAGAGAGATTCCATATAGTTTGAAGGTCTTGAACCTAAACATATAATTAAATACACCCTTATAATTCCTCTATTTGTTAGTCCTATGTGCATAATCATTAAGATGAATCTTGTATTCCAAAATGACCCAAATGTATTTATACTATGTCCAAAACTCTACTGATGCTTGTTAGGATAAGACAGGTATTACACACAATTATGAATTCTTAAAACAATTATGATAAAGATATTCTCTAATTTAGTGATCCTCAAAAGCACACAATTAAAGCATCTTTTTTGTTTTTAGGATTGTTTAAGTAAATTCAATTTAGAGATTTGGTGAAGTTTCTCACTTTTCTTGACACTCGGCTAACCTAACCTATGCAATGCAAAAACTCTTAAAGTGTTTCTGCTCTACCAATGTATGAATTTGTGTGTTCATAATGTTTATAATTCATGATTTTTGGGTTTATGTGTACCAAACTTCAGAAAATGAAATTTCTTCTTACATTTAGTTTCTCATATGGAACAATGGTAACAAATGTGTGTCGAAGGTGTTGTTCTACTAATGCATGAATTTATGTGTGTAAGATGTGTGTGAATTTAATATTTCTATCACAAAATTTAATAGTAAAGGAAAAAAGAACAAGATTTAATCAACCCTAAAATATAAAAAATCTTTCAAATAAAGACCAATGAAAAAAAATTATGTATCTAGGGTTTGATTTTTTTACCAACCTTTATTGTCTAGCCAAATAGAGACACATTGAGCCTTGCACCACCTCAATTTTCTTACTTCCTTGGAAAATTTATTGTTGAAAAAATCAAGTAATCAATAGAGAGTTTCTTGCCAACATAGAAAATTCGACAATAAGAAAATTTCAAAAGAAATGCCAACACTATTAACATTGATATGTAAACATCTTCAAATATAATTAATGTGAAAGTCATAATTCCTTATTAAGAACACTTATATGTGTTGTAAAAAGAAGAGGGAAGAGTCATTCGACTTGATCACAAAGGGGAAAAATATATGGTTGCCTAATACTTTAAATCTATTGGACATATGAAATTTTGAAATTGGGATTCTCAGTTTCTCGACCAATTCACAAAAGTGGAAAAATAACCAATACTGTCCAACATCCTTTTCCTGTGTATCGACTAAATAGGTTTCTCTTTCTTCTTTTAACCTATGAATTTCTTACCTAAGACTTGACTTTGATATTGAAAACAAAATATCAATGACCCATATGAAGTGGAGGGATATCGACGATGAAGTAGAGGCAGGAAGCACACATAGGTTGATGGACTTCTCTTCCATGGTCAATTAAGGATATAATTTTTGATGGTTTACATATGCTTTTCTTGGTAAAATAAATTCTATTATGTTTGATGAAGGACAAGATTGTTGGAATTCTTCAGAATAACTGAGAGAGGAGGTGAATTAGTTATCTACGGTCTAGATGTATAAATAAATTTTTTTACAACTTAGTGAACCCATAAAACATTTATATTCATGCATGCATCCATAAGATTATGCATTCACTTAAAACTTGCAGGTTACCATCAAATCAACTTGCAGAAATGTAAAGCATTAAACATAATAGATTCAACACACTTAACACAATGATTTATGTGGAAACCCAACTTGGGAAAAACCACCAGTAACATGCTACTATTTTCACTCTTTTGAAGTGATGTCCTGTGAAAGGCCAACCTTGTTAAAGGTTACAATGCACACTGTTAAATGTGACCCTATTAAAGGATTTCAATCACCCTATTAGGAGTGACCCTTGTTAGAGGACTTTAGGCCATTCACTTGGAATGCCACCCAGTTAAAAGATTTTCAAATGACTGTTAGGTCAACCTTAATCCAAAGGATTTACCCTATACTGATACAATTGTTAGAGAGTAATAGTAGAGCTTTGATCTAATAAAATTTATAACTTCTCTTGCAAATTAAAAATTTATGTTTAGTCCTCCATTCTACTTGGCCTTCATACTTTGTAGCTTTGATAGCTTGTTCACCTTTCAAGCACTCATCTCCTTAAGCCTTCTTTCTTAACATGTCATTACAGACTCTTCTCTTAGGTCACTTGATTAAGAAAAACCCTTAACTCCTCCTCTCTGGGTTCTTGCACATGAAAACCTTACTTCATGACCAATTATTCCTATAAATAGGAAATTAGGATATTTTCCTGCTTATTCTCCATCATCCAAATTAGCGTTTGGATGGATTAGGTAGGATAGAATGTATCTACCCCATATCTTGTATCTCTTCTAGAAAATTCTCCTAGAATCCACTTTGAATTAGTCTCAAAATGGTTTACATCAAATTTTGTGCCACCAACTCATCAACCTTATCTTCCTCCTGGTTCACAAGTTTCAAGAAAAAGAGCTTGGCACTATCAACCTGTTGATGCTTAACACATACTGTGTTACTCAACATCCTCTACAAAATCACTCGGCATCAGCTAAATTTTATTGATGCTTGACATCAACTAAAATTTACTCGGCATCAATTGTCTTGCTTAGCATCCACTAGAATTTTCTTTCACTAAGCTCCAACTGACTTTTTGCTCGACTTGCATTGACTTTTCTTGGCACCTACTATCCACTCGATCAAGCTTGGCAAACTTTGTGTAACTTGTTCTTCTAAACTTTCTTAGTGTAGCCAACATTTGTAACCTTAAGTAGATTATCAATACATCATATCATCATTGTCTTAATTGATCATTGTACTTCATTACATAATCATAACTCAACCTTTCCTCTAGGTGCTATTGTTACCTCTTATTGATAAAACCTCTTCATCAATCAACTAAGTGATAGTACTTGAATCTTATAAGTAATTGTCTTACCAACAAATAACAAGTTTGACATTAGTGAAAAAAAAATGATAGAAACACATAGTCTTCCTTCAACAATCTCCCTCTTTAATTAATTCATTCTCAATAATGATCTTTTCAATCAAATTTCAACAAATATTACAAGCACTTACAACAATTAAGGTGAAAATATGCTCTAATCTATTTATCCTCAAAAGCACACAACTGTAATATCTAAAGTACAAAGAGGGTCATAAAAAGACTTACAAAAATGGGGCCCATCATGCATTGTAACGGCCAAATCCAAAGCATAGAAAGGAAATTAGATTTATCATGTACTATAGTAGGCAAACCAAAAATTGCTCTCAATCAATGGGTTTCTTTAGATTTTAAATTGGTTTATCTTGTTGTGGTTCCATAGAAATATTGATTTGGAGCATTAGGGCTAAAGATCTCAACATTGGTATATCTTTATTAAAATATCAAATTGTAACTTGTAAGAATTGTTTTTTTAAGCAATTGACAACAATTAATTAAGTTAAATGAATAGGAAAAAAACAAGAGTTAAAAGTGAAGTGAGATGCAAATTGAATGAAAAATAATTAACAAGAAGGCTTCATAATTTTCAAACCAAAAAAGTGATTTTACAGGAGAAAATCTTGCAGATAACCTATCGACTAAATTATTAAAAAATAAGTATTTTTATGGTTCCACTAGATTATTTCTTTTGATCTAAAATTTAAAGTTTATTGTAATAAATTTGGACTATATTACTTATGAAATTTTTATTGTATATATTAAATGTAGTTTATATAGTATCAAGTTTTTATCCAAAAGGAAAAACTAGTTATAGTTGAGTCAAGTTCATGTTGAGGGATAACATGAAAGAACTAACACAACAAGGGTTTGAACAACTAGGGCCAAAAGAACACCTAACTATCCAAACACCTTGCTGAGTAAACACACTAGAAGCATATACCCAAAGAAAAACACCAAGGAGAGAGAGAAAAAAACACTTTAATTGATTCATCAATTTATCAGCATGCATGCCCAAATATAAGGTCTTCTGGGTTAAAGACAAATACAATATACAAATTCAAGATCTATGATCCAACTTCAAAATTGCATTTCCAAAAATAACTTCTCTAAACTCTCTAAGTTCCTAGCCTAAACTAAACCAAAAATCTCTACTTATACTTGCCAAAATGGCTTATAGAAGATTCTAGATCATTACATAATAGAAAGGTCAGCCTTAAAATGGTTTGCACTCATCCCAAGACAACATCCTATCATTAAATTAATGATCCAAATTAAATATACAAGTTAGCTCAAACTAGGAACCAATAACAGAAAAAAATGATCAAAGAAGGAAAGTAATACTCGACCAACCATCAAAAGAATCACCTAACTACTCTACACATGAAAGAGCTTGTTCATTAGAGAAACTCAATTTATATTGAATTCAGTCATAACTGCAACTCAACAAACATTGAACTCGACCCAAAATGTAACTCGATTAATACTGGAACTTGACTAGAACTGCAACTTGTTCGATACATGAACTAAGTCATAACTATCACTTAGCCAACATAGCAACTCGGTAACTACTAGAACTCGATAAGCACTATTACAACTGAGTTAACATTGTTGGAGCTTGATTAACACCGCTAAAACTTGGTTAAAATTGATAGAATGAACAAATGAGAAGGATCACAAAGAAATTGAGGATGATCCTACATCAAACAACTAGGGTTGAAAGAAATGATTCTCCTAAATCATGTAAGTGTCATTCTCCTAAATCATGCAAGTGTCACAACCTGAGCTGAATCCAACTCAAATTGAGAAATCCATGTAGCATCTTCAATTCATCTATTCTTCCACTTCACTAAATACTCATAGTAATCTTTTCCTCTTATGATATTACCAACTCTCTGATCCAATATATGTTCAACCTCTTTAATATTCTTCTTAGAATAATCATCTAATACAACAACTTTATCATCTAATTCATGATACTTATGCAAATCAATAACATTGAATATAAAAGATATAGCCATATCATTAGGTAAGTGAACTTCATAAGTATTACCACTATCAAACTTCCTTAGAACTCTACAAGGTCAAAACTTCTTCATCTTCAGCCTACTTTATGTTCCAATAGGAAATATTCCTTTCTTCAGATGAGCCATCACACCATCACCAACTTCAAAAACATAATGTCTCCTAGACTTATCAGCATTCTACTTATACTTCTAATTACTTTGTTCCAACTTCAAATTCACTTCCTCATACAAATACTTTAGAAAACTAGAAAATTATTCCCCTTCAACACTTCTCTTCTCTTCACCACCAACATCCTAGTAACAATCTCAAAAGGTGTTTTTCCTATACTCTTATTCATAGAATTATTATATGCAAACTCAGTTTGTGCCAATACTATATCCCAATTGCTCGACCTATCTCCAACTAAATATCTTTAAAATTTACCCAAGCTTCTATTTACAACCTCTATCCATCCATCTATTTGTGGATGGAATGTAGAACTAAATCTCAACTTAGTACCCATCTTCTTCCACAAAGTCCTCCAAAAGTAACCAACAAACTTATTGTCTCTATGAGAAATCATAGTTTTTGGTTATCCATGCAATCTAACAATCTCTTTGAAGAAAATATCAACATGTACAACATCTGATGTCTTCTTATTGTTGGAAATACAAGAGGAGTAACTAAGAGGGGAGGGGTGAATTAGTTACTACTAAAATAAATCCCAAATCCCTTAGATGTTAGTACAAAAATACAATGTGTAAACTGAATACTGTTGATGCTTGATAAACACACATAAAATGTTGTAACTTAGTAATGTTTAACATGCAAACTTTAGATGTTATTTGTGTTGGTGTAAATATGTATTCACTATTTACACTTACTTAAGTTTACTTAGGTTAATGCATATTTTATTATTATTTATTTATTAGCCACCTAGGAGTATGCGTACTCTTGTGAGTTGTCATGTTGACAACACAAGAGTTTGCACCTCTTTTATTCACACGGTGTCTACAACATAGGAGTTAGCACACTAATTAAGCACATGGTGTCTACAACCTTCTCATTCTTATCCACTCATCTAGAATGATGGAGAAGGCATGTGCTTAGTTGTCATGATGCTTATCTTATCTCCTGATTCTTTCTAGAGACATTCTAGGTGATTTTTGAGAGACCTTTATATTCAGGCACTCCTAGTGTGTTTGTATACCATATACTAAACAGAACAATGTATTAGGACATACTCTAATTAATTGATCATATCCATTTTTGGTCTACAATTGTGCTTGTGTTTGAGTTTTTAGTTCTTGGGTGAATTTTTCCCTTAGGAAAATTCTTATATGATATCAGAGCTCTTGGATATTTTCTCATCACATAGCCGTTTGAGACCATTGTTGCTTTAGCACCTCAGCTAGAATTTAGAGTATTGCAAAAATTGGGAGCATCTAGAGCAAGATTTGACCTCGCCATTATGTCCAAAATGCTAAATCAGTGAAAATTGACTATAAACTTAGCTACCTAGGCCAAAGTCGATTGTGAGGCAATTTTATTTTTGCAAACTGGCACCCAAAGGACTAATTTGTAGCATTGGTATGATCATTTTAGATCTGTACATTTAATTTTCAGATCTGCATTTTTTTCATCTACATCTCTGCTATTTTTTTTTTGGATTTGCATTATTTTTCAGAATTTTTTTGGCTATAAGGCCATAGGAGAGATTCTTTGCAGGTGAAGATTGGTGCTTGTTGGTGCAAATCTAATATTTTCATCACATTTAGAAGGTCTAAAAACTCCCAGATTGAATTTTTTTTCATTAAAATTGAACATATGAGGCAAAATATAGAGCCATTTTTTTTTTTGGAGGCACACTGGTGATTTAGAAAAAATAATAGCAACAGGGAATTTCAAACAACGATATCTTCCTCATATAGACTCCTTTTTGCAAGAATTTTTTTTTGTTTTGGGGTAGGATTTCATGATCTACACATTGGTGTAGGTGGTTTGAGATCTCTGTTCCTAAATTTTTCTACAACTCTAAAATCTTGATTTTTGCCACTTAAAATGCTTAGTATGGGCTCATTTGGACTCCAAATCAGGTTCTATTTTTTTTGAAAGTGCATTTTTTTTGTCTAATTTCTAGATCTACAAGCATATTATAGGTTCTATAGACAAAAATATTGCTTTTAGAAATAGGCCCTAAATTGGCAAGTGGCTACCAAGTGCCTAATTCATACATTGGGGGGGTTCTTTGCATCTTTGGAGGTTATATTTATTGATCCATCATGGAAGAAGTAGATTTGATTTACTTGACCCCAAAAAACTATCAAGAATGGAGTCAACTTTTCAGATATCTCAATCAACACAATGCATTGCCCTATGCGATAGATCTTAAGTATAATCCTAACAAGAGTCTCATCATTTGTCGTACTCTCTTTCTCTTTATGGTTGATGATATTCTGGATACAATGTGTGACATTAAGTCATTTGATCCATATGATTATTGGATGTATCCTTGGGAGAACTATAGAGATCCAAACATTTCTCCATTCCCAAAAGATATCATACCTCTAGTTGCAGCCACATCCTCTTTAGATGAGATCACACCTCCAGCTCTTATTGCTCCTACTGATCCTGTTCTAGCCATAGATGCTTCATATTCAGTGCAATAAGACCATTTATGTCTTCCTACTCAACTTTCATGTGACTTCCTTCCTTCCTGCCCTTACAGGCCTGTTCATGGAGTCTCATATTGAAGATGTGGGAGACATCCTAGATGATATTTGTCTTCTTTTTTAGGTGAATTCCATTGCCACAGTGACAGATTCATGTACTTTAGCACAGTATGGTACACATGGTCTTCTAGTTCCAAGTGATGACTTCTTACCAAACATTTCAGCTCTGTTCATAAAGTCACACACATCAAATTTGGAAGACTTCTTTGATGATATACTACCTCTTTTTGCTAAAGATGATCCTTCTACAGTTGTTGCGAGGGCCCACTCTGATCCTCATGTCCATTCTCTACATGATCAGTCTTTCTAAGCTAATGTGATTGTGGATACTTATGTACAGCATCTACAAGAGTTCTCTTTTTCATTTGAGAAGATTGTTGGTTTCCTTAAGCAAGTTCTACATCACTCCTTGTTTGATCTACACTTCTTCTCAGCAATTTTTGAGGAAGCCATCATCAACATTGACATAGGGACACTTGAACAGGTTACTGAGACACCGTTCATCATAGAAATTCCTTCTCCATACAAGGGATGTATCTCCTTTGTACCCTTACATTTGTTTCTTCCAGAGGGGAGGAACATCATTCAAAGGTCATGGATTAGCTTCTATGTTGGAGCATTTCTGACTGATCGACACACTACCTTTAGGGGGGGGGGACTACCTTGTCTCCTTCTTCTCCTTTTTGGGGGGGACTTTTTCCTCTTAGGAGGTTTTTTCCTTCTCCCTTTTCTCTCTTGCATATACTCAATGTATTTTTGTAATGGGGGAGTCTTGATTACTCCATCCATCCATGCATCCCTTTTCATCTCTCTTTTTGGGGGAGGATTTTTCCCATGAGGTTTTTCCTCTTTCTCTGCTTTATGAGAGATTTGCATCTTCATTATGGACATGGGTACCTAACATGGCCTAGTAGCTAGGACCCATCATGCATTTCATCCTAGTTCTTGTGAACTTAAGTGCATTCCCCTAAGTTTCACTTAAGGGGGGGTGTTGGTGTAAATACATATTCACTATTTACACTTACTTAAGTTTACTTAGGTTAATACATATTTTTTATTTTTTATTTATTAGCCACCTAGGAGTATGTGTACTCTTGTGAGTTGTCATATTGACAAGTACATAGGAGTTTTCACCTCTTTTATGCACATGGTGTCTACAACATAGGAGTCAGCACACTAATTAAGCACATGGTGTCTACAACCTTCTCATTCTTATCCACTCATCTAGAATTATGGATAAGGTGTGTTCTTAGTTGCCATGATGCTTATCTTATCTCCTAGTTCTTTCTAGAGACATTCTAGGTGCTTCTTGAGAGGCCTTTATATTCCAGCACTCCTAGTGTGTTTGTATATCATATATTGAACAAAACAATGTATTAGGACATACTTTGATTAATTGATCATATCCATTTTTGGTCTACAGTTGTGTTTGTGGTTGAGTTCTTAGTTCTTGGGTGAATTTTTCCCTTAGGCAAATTCTTACATGGTATTAGAGCTATACCAAATTATTACAATTTTTGATTACCATAACTTTAACTTAGTTGCAAACATATAAAAGAAAAATAGCATGAACACATTTGACACCAAAATTTAATGTGGAAACCCAATTTGGGAAAATCTACCAATTGCAACTAGTTACTGTTTTTAGTCTTATGAAGTGAGCCCTATTAGGAGCCAACTCTATTAAAGGTTACAAAACACAATATTAAGTGTGACCCTATTAGAAGATTTAATCACCCTATTAGGAGTGGCCTTGTTAAAGGACTAGTTACACTACCTTTTGAACTAGGCAATCACAAGAGTGCTCGATAGACATAGAAAATTGTCTTTATTGCTCGAGTGAGCTTGGCATACAATAACTAATAACAATATGGCATTTTTGTTACATCAACGATAATATACAATTAATCAATTGTATCCAAAAATCTCCCTCTTTTACATTGATGGCAACACAACATGTCATAACACAATGGAATTTTGGATTTGTTCTAGAGAACTTCCTCTTAAAGAAAACTTCTCCTTCTTTGGAATAACAAAAATTTCTTAGAGATATGATGGTAAAATTCTCCCTCTTTGACAACACATGCTAAATACAATAATTCTATTGATACTAATGTACCTTAAGTACTTATTCATTTATAATATTCCCTCATTAATTCTACACCAATTGATTGATCTTCAACTAGCTCTTGTTGATACATCACTAAGCTTTGTTTAGTGAACTTTAGGTAGGGGAATAATCCCTAGCTTGCCTCTTAGATAAAAAAATTCATCCTTAGGTAATGGCTTGGTGAATATGTTTGCAAACTATTCTTTTGTATTAACATATTCCAATCTAACTTCTTTATCTTGCACCAATTCTATTAGGAAGTGATATTTTATAGCAATGTGCTTTGGTTTGGCATGCATCACTAGATTCTTTGATATATTGATTTCACTAGTGTTATCATAGTATATGACCATAGGATCCTTGATCTCTATCTTCATTCCTTCCAACAATTGTTTGAAGCAAACAATATTAGAATAATTAACTATTTTTGCCACATATTATGCCTCTACTATGGATTGAGAGATGCAATTTTATTTCTTGCTTGTCCAAGACACTAGTCTTTTACCAAGAAAGAATGCTCCAACACTAGTGCTTTTTCTATCATCAAGACTTCCTACCCAATCAACATCAGTAAATACTTTCAAGTCCAAATTTCCTCCAAGTTTATACCAAAATCCATAGTCTTTAGTACTGTTTAGATATCTCATGATTCTCTTGATTTCCATCAAGTGATTTTTTAAAGGATTTTGTAAGAATATTTCCACCATTCCAACTGCTAGAGCAATATCAGACCTCATATGTACTACAGACTACAATTTTCCAATCATTGATCTATATGTGGTCTGATCTACTTCTTTGGAATCATCATTTTTGAAAAGCTAATGTCCAATGGACATAGGGGTTCCAACTAGTCTTGAATCTTCCATTCCAAACTTCTTTATTATCTCCTTGATATACTTAGATTGAGTGATGTAGATACCATTTTTGTTTAGTTGTATCTGCAACCCAACAAAGAATTTTATCTCACTAAACATGGACATCTCAAATTATTTACTCATTTCTTCTAAAAATTCTTTGCACACATCATCATTTCCTATGAATAAGGTATCATTAACAAACATTTCTGCCAACACAATCTTCTTGTTTGGTCCTTCCTTGATATACAGACTACTATTATCATTTGTTCTTTGAAAGCCAATCTATACCAAGTAATTATGAAGTCTTTCATACCAAGCTCTAGGAGCTTGCTTGAGACCATATAATGCTTTGTGTAACTTATAGACCATGTCTCTTTTGCTAGGATCTACAAAACCTTCTGGTTGTTTAATGTAAACTTCCTCATCAAGAATGTATATTTGACATCCATTTGGTATACTTTAAATCCTCTGTGTGCTAAATATGCTAGTAAAGTTCTAACACCTTATAATCTTTCTACAGGAGCAAAAGTCTCACCATAATCAATACCTTCTTCTTGAGAATAACCTTTGCATACCAGTCTTGCCTTGTTTCTTGAAACTTTTCCATCTTCATTCAACTTATTTCTGAATACCCATTTTATGCCTATTACATTTTTATCTTTGGGTCTAGGAACAAGGGTCCAAATTTTATTCTTTTCTATCTATTCTATCTCTTCATTTATTGCTTCAATCCAACTTTCATTATCCAGAGTATCTTTAACATTTCTAGGTACAAATTTAGCAAGTAAACATGTACCTTTTAATTTACTTCTTATCATTGTTCCATCATATTTGTCTCCAATGATCTGATTAGGTACATGTTGCCTTCTAACACATCTTGCTAACATAGGCTCTTTGGGCTTTGAATGAGTTCCATTGTCTTTATTATGAACTTTAGTTTCAAGCTTGGGTCCTTCTATCTGTGACTTGGGTTCATCAGACTTGGTTTTTAACTAGCTCAACAGCCTCTAACTATGACTCAGGTCCTTTAGACTGTGACTTGGGTTGCATTGTCTACAACTCAATAACTATTGGAGATTTTTGGGGCATGGGAGATGAAGCTTCTTTTCTTTTAGATAGGTTTGGCAAGGTATCAGGTTCATAGTAAACAAATCTTCTATAATCCTTGGGCTCCTTGTTGCTTTCTTCTTCACTCTTTTTTGCAAACTCATCAATTCTGACATGTGCACTTTGTATTATTTTATAAGTAGAAAAATTCAAACATTTGTATGCTTTACTTCTATAGGAGTATCTTAGAAATATGCCTTCATCACCTTTTACATCAAATTTTCCTTTTCTAGACTCTTTCAAGATATAACATTTGTTGTCAAATACTTTTAAGTAACTTACATTAGGTTCATAACCATACCATAGTTGATAAGGAGTTTTGTTTGAATCCTTCTTCAACTATACTTTGTTAAGGGTATGAGCTGCAATGTTGATAGCTTCCTTCTAGTATTTGAGAGCAACATTCTTTTCAATCATCAATGTTCTTGCACAATCCATGATAGATCTATTTTTTCTTTTAGCTATACCATTCTATAGTATACCAAGGGCTAATACTTGTCTTGTAATTCCTCTTTCAATGCATAAATTATTGAATTCATTGGAGATGAATTCACCAACTCTATCTGATCTTAAGCATTTCAACCTCTTTCTAGTTTCTTTTTCTACTCTTGCTAGATATCACTTGAACTTGTGAAAGGCTTCTAATTTTTCTTTTAGATACATTACAATCATCATTCTAGAATAGTCATCAATAAAAAGAATGAAAAACTTGTCTCCATTGTAACTCTCTATTCTAATAGCTCCATATAGGTCTATATGAAAAATTTCTAAGACTTCTTCTAACTAATAGTTTTTTCTTTTGAAACTAGTCTTTCCCATCATACCAATTTGGCAATTCTTGCATAGATCCATATCAGGCTTCTTTGAACTAGGAATACCTCTTACTCTTCTATTTTTTCTTATCTTAACTAGATTATAAAAGTTTACATGGCATAGCCTTTTGTGCTATAACTAGCTTTCTTCTATTTGAGCAATAAAACATGAACAATCACTAAGATCAAGACAAAATAGATTACCTTTTGTTAGCTTCTAGATCCAACCAGATTTCCTTTTTCATCTAGTAATTTGGCCTATCCATTCATGAATTCTACCTTGAATCCAATATTATTCAACTATGCCACACTTTGTAGATTATTCTTAAGTCATTCAACCCAATAAGCATTATCACATACAAGTTCTTTACTCAATGAAATATATGCTCTTCCTTTTATGTTATAAGGTTTATTGTTTTCAAATCTCACACTACCTCATCATAATATTCCATGTGCTCAAAATTTTTTTTGTCTCCAATCATATTATGTGAACAACCACTGTCAATAATCCATATATCATATTTGCTAACATGAGATATAAGTTCCATCTTATCTCCTTGATCATCAATTCATCTTTCATAGCAATATATACCATTTCATCTTCACTGTTATAAAAATGTTTAGCTATAAAATAGGATTTCTTACCTTTTTCCTTGAAGTTCTTGTAGTTCTTGGAATCCTTCTTTCCTTTGTATTTATTGCTTTTCATTTCATCTTTGACTTCTTTTTTTGGACACCTTGCAGCAATGTGACCAACTTCTTCATAGAAAAAGAAAATCAGAGGAACTTTACCTTTGTACTTTCCTTTGCCTTTGGAATACTTCCTTGCAAGTAGGGCTTCAACAACTTCAAGATCATTGTTTGAACTTTCTTCTAATTCTTCTTCTTCACTTCCTGATTGATTGGACTTTGATTTCTTACCCTTTTCTTTTAGTAAGTGTTTAGCTTTAAAGGTAGATTCAATAAACTTTGAACTAGGAACATAGTTATCAAAGGTATCTAACTCAAAAGCTATCAATCTTCCAACTAGAGCATCCAACGATATTTCATTATTTGGATCACATATCATTTCTTGAATAGAAAATACTCTAATTGCATAAATAGGAAGAATATTTATAAGTACCTTGCTTACAACTATTTTATCTTCAATGTCTCCTCCAAATGCTTTGATTGCACTTGCACTTGCTTTGATTCTTTCCACATATTTTTCAATGTTCTCATCTTCTCTCATCTTCATCTGATAAAAATGACCTCTAAGAATTTTAGACTTAGCTCTTCTTACATTGTCATCACATCCATATATATCTTTCAGTTTGGTCCACATGTCATGAGTTGTTTTACAATCTTTAACTTCATCAAATTCAGCATAACTAAGAGCAGAAGTAATATCAATCATCATGATGTTATGATTCTTCTTTTTAGAAATATCTTCAATAGATAATGTTCTAGTGGAGTCTTGTATTCAGTACCAAGATATTTGCATCCTGAATTATTGATGGTAGCCAAGTGTAGCCTCATAAGTTCCTGTCATGCTGCAAAATTGTCTATGTTAAGCTTGGGGATCTCTCTTCTATAAGACATCCTAATCTTTAGCTTATGTCCTTGAAACCTTCTCTGTAAGCACCAAAAGCTCTGATACCAATTGTTGGAAATATAAGAGGAGTAACTAAGAGGGGAGGGGTGAATCAATTACTACTAAAATAAATCCTAGATCCCTTAAATGTCAATACAAAAGTACAATCTAAAAACTGAATATTTCTAATGCTTGGTAAACACATATAAAATTTTGTAACTCGATAATGCTTAACATGAAAACTTTAGAAGTTATCTGTGATTTCCATTACTCTAACTTAGTTGCAAACACATAAAAGAAAAATAGCATGAACACATTTGATACCATAATTTAATGTGGAAATCCAATTTGGGAAAAACTACCAATTGCAACTACTCACTATTTTCACTCTTCTGAAGTGAGCCCTATTAAGAGCCAACCCTATTAAAGGTTACAAAACACACTATTAGGTGTGACCCTATTTGAGGATTTAATCACCCTATTAGGTGTGGCCTTGTTAAAGGTCTTGAGACAATTCAATAGAACTTCCACCTTGTTAGAATATTTGTAAATAACTTTTAAGCCAACTCTGTTAGCAGATGTAGATCACTGCTACAATGTTTAGAGAGTAACAATGAGATGACTTGATTTGAATGCAACTAAATTGCTGATTACAGATCTCTATTCTGGCTTCTACTTGATCCTTCTTGATCAAATATAGCTTTTCTTCTCCACAAAGATATTCTACTTATCCTTCAAATTCACTTTCTCTCTTCATCTTCAATACATTCATAACTTCTTCATACTTGCACACTTTGAAACCACAACTTAACCTTATACTTATATCTTTCATATCGTCAAGTCAGCCCAAATACAACTTAGAATAATTAATATTTATCACCTCAAATAGTTGGAACCAATAGATAAATCAATTAATCTTAGTATGCCAAAAATAAGAAAATCTTTCATTAGCCAATCCAACTCGGTAGAAACTAACTTAGATGCAACTTCCTATGTTAACCAACAAAAGCTTGGTTAACATTGCAAACTTGTAAAAATCCTTTAGCAACTGAGTAAGCTTGGTTAGCACTAGTTCTATCCAACTTTCTTTCTTTAACCGAGTGAGATCGATTAACACTCATTTTCTACATACTTTCCTTTGATGCCCAAGTAAACTTGGTAGACATTGCCTTCTGAACTAGGCAATCACAGGAGTGCTCAGTAGACATAGAAAACTATCTTCACTGCTTGAGTGAGCTAAACATATAATGATGTATAATGATATGATATTTGTGTAACATCAAAGATAATACACAATTAATCAATTGTATCCAACACTTACATAGTATGAAATGTGCCATTTTAGAAAATATATCTACAACAACAAATATGGAATCATACCCTCTTGTTGTCTTAGGTAATCCAACAAAAAAATCCATACTAATGTCACTCCAAGGTTTCTCACAAATAGAAATGTGTATACAAACCAATATTTTGACTTATTCCTTTTGTAACATGATGAATTCCACAACTCCTCAAAAAATTTTGAACATCTTTATAAATTTGTGGCCAATAATACTTATCCTTTAGCAAACTCATTGTCTTATCAATTCCAAATGTCTAGCCAATCCACTGCAATGTTTTTTCTTAATCAAATTAAATTTCATAGAACTTCTTGGTATATGTAACTAAATTTCTTTGAACAACATACCTTCTTGAATGAAATACTCATCATACTTATTTATGTGATCTAATAGATTTGGTGCTCTGCACTCTCTCCAAGCCTCATAAAAATAAGGGTTAGTATCATACAACCCCTTCATTTCATCAAAACTAAGAAATTCAACCTCCATCTTGATAAAAAAAAGAATGTCTTATGCTTGATGCATCAACAACTTAGTTAGTAACTCCACTTTTATGCTTGATCACAAATGTGAAACTCTACAAGTACTCAACCCAATTCATATGTCTCCGATTCAATTTATGTTGACTTCCTAAATACTATAAAGCTTTATGATCAATATAAAGTAAAAACTCCTTAAGAATCAAATAATATCTCTACTTCTTCAAGTCTTGAACAATAGCATAAAATACTTGATCATACACATAATAATTCCTTTTAGCATCATTCAACTTTTCACTAAAGAAAGCAAGAAGTTTACCTTCATGACTCAATACAACTCCTATTGCACTGCCACTTGCATCACATCCAACTTGAAATACCTTATTGAAATCAAGCAAAGCCAATACAGGTAACTCAACAACCTTTTTTTTTCAAAGTCTTGAAACTCTTATTAGCTTCATGTGCCAACTTAAAATCCTATTTATCTCCTCTCATTGTACAAATAGAATTGAAATTCTTCATAAACTTTCTGTAGAAACTAGCCAAAATATGAAATGATCTTACCGCACCCACATTCTAAGGTGCAGGCCATCCCCAAAAAAAATTTAACCTTGTTAGGATAAATTCTCAAACCATCAACTAAAATCACAAATCCCAAATACACAATCTCCTCTTGAATAAAAGAATACTTTTTTATGTGAATCATCAACTTCTCCTCTGTCAAATTGTGCAATACTTATCTAACATGCTCAATATGTTCTTCCTTGGTGTTACTGAGTATTAGAATATCACCCAAATAAATAATCACAAACTTACCCAAGAATCTCTTGAAAACTTCATTCATCAACCTCATGAAAGTACTAGGTACATTAGTAAAAATTAAAGACATTACCAACCATTCATACAAACCATCTTTTTTCTTGAAAGTAGTCTTCCATTCATCACCTTATTTGATTCTAATTTGATGATAACTAATCTTCAAATTAATCTTGGTAAAATACTTTCCTCCACTCAAACAATCTATTATGTCATCCATCCTCAACATAGGAAACCTATATTTCAATATGATCCTGTTAATAGCTCTAGAATTAGTACACATTCTCCATTTTTCTTAGGTGCTAATACATCAAGTACAACACATGGACTCAAAATTTTTATGATCAAACCTTTCTACAACAACTCATGCACTTGTCTATTAAGTACTTCATTCTCTGTAGGTGTCAATCTATATGGTTCTTTATTTAGAAAACTAGCTCTAAGAATTAGGTCCACACAATGACTTATACTTCTTACTAGTGGTAAACCATTTGGTATATCCTCTACAAAAATTCCTTTATACTCATTCAACAACCTTTCAATTTCTACTAGCACTCGAGAAATATTGTTATCTTCTACAATTACTCAATTACTACTAACCTCTATCACTTAGATATTACTATTTTTTGTTACTTAGTTACTACTGGCACAACTCAGCCTTCTCAAAATTATGACATAAAAGAGTTGGTTCTTATTCATTTCATTTTCAAATTTCTTCACATTGACCACACAAACTTGAACAGTAGTACAATTAACCTCATATGGACTTTCAATCAAAGGCGACAATACTTTCTTTCTTCCATTCACCCAAAGAGTATATTGATTCAATCTTGTAGATCATACATAGCATATCTATCATATTGCCAAGGTATACCCAATAAAATATGACAAAAATCCATAAGCATAACATCACACAAAACTTCATCAAAGTAATTTCCAATCTTGAACTTTACAGCACATTATTCACTTACCAATATCATATGCTCATCTTTGATTCATAAAACATGATAGGCTTTAGGATGCTTCAACCTTTGCAATTAAAAATTTGTAACCAGCTCCTCTAATGACAATTTTTTTGAACTTCCACTATCAATGATCACTTTGCAACATTTTCTAGCCATCTTACGTCTAGTCTTGAAAATATTTCTCCTTGGGATGGGTTCCTCATCAATTCCCTTATTACATAAATTTCTTCTCACCATCATATTTTCTCCAACCTCGAGTCCACTTGGTGAATCCTCAAGGTCTCCTTGAATCATATAATTCATGCTACCTTGCTCATTCTCACCATAGGATATACACTCAAAAGATCTATCCCTTCATTACCACAACTAAAATAATTACCAAAAACTACCTCTAGAATAATAATTACCTCTTTGTATTTATTCATGCTTCTTTGTCAATATCTCCTTAGCTTTCAAGGCCTATTGATATGCTTCTTTCACAATTTCAAATTTCACAATACTTATCTTGAATTCTAGATTGCAATCCATTTAGATACCTTGCAAGTTTCTCAACCTCATTATCCACATGTCCAAATTTAATGTCTAATCTATAGAATTCCTCAGTATACTCCTTCATAGTCATGTCATTTTGTCTCAAATTTTGTATCTTTCTCAAAAAGATAACTTGGTAATTAGTAGGAAGAAATTTCTTCTTCACCTTGTTCACCATTTTCAGCCAAGTCATGATCTTCTCCTTTCCTCTCCTTTGTTTATTAGTTTGAAAATTCTCCCACCATAGTGAGGCATGACCTTTCAACCTACTGACTATAGTTTCCACCTTCCTATTATCAAGAGTGTTTTCAAACTCAAAGAACTTCTCCATATCAAAGATTGAATCCAAGACAACATTGGTGTCCAATTTTCCATCATAAGGAACAAATTCTACAACATGATTTGAATGTGCCCTAGACAATACTCTCAGTAATCTTTCCTCATTGTTACCCATAAATGGTCCATATATAATTCTTGCACATAAATATTTTAACACTTAAGCTTTTGTAAAGAAATTAGGTCCAATGTTGAAGTCCCATTGTGAATCTTAAACTTTTCAGCATTTTTGTCTCCCAGTTGAACACATTTGTGAACCTAAAGATTGAACACTTTTTTCATTGTTCAAGGTTCATTAGGTCATCTATCCTTTTGGTTAGGTCAAAAAAAGAGTTAACCACACTACAGATATTGTCGCTCACTATTGATGTTGAACTTGAAAATTGAACACTTTGTTCCATTTTCAAGTTCATGGTTTCACCTTTGTGTCTAGTCTATCATTATGAGCATAGTTTCCAATATTGCACAACTATTGAACTTGAAAATTGAACTATTTTGTAGTTCAACTATTAATGTTCACTTAGTCATAAAGATGAATTCTTTTGTTGCCACATGTGCAAGTTGATAGATCAATAGAAGTACAATGTTACTAACTTTATAGAAAAGATTTGTATTAATGAAGAGTTAAAGGTAATAATGGTAAGGTATGTCATGGCATGCATGGAACTCTAGTGAGTTTTTAATGATCATAACTCTTATCTTGTCATCAATCTTCTCATCCATCCACACACTGTAAGTTTAGGTTTTACATCTTAAATGGAAGCTCCCTTGTTTTCATTCCCCCACTATTTCTACTTTTGTTAAAGATTAATTTTTCTAGTTCAGATGCACATGGTCATAGCTTAAGGTTTTTGTTATACAAGTCTGCATGTGCTCAACTCAGTGAGTCTCTAGCCTCTAATTTTTTAATTTTAATTTACTTCTACATTTCTTTAGAGTTGTACATTATTTTGTACCACTTTTCTCTAGTTAGATTTTTGTCATGACCACTCATTTCCACCCAAAGCTACCTGACAAGGTTAGAGAGTCTGTTATTAGTAGTAATATGCTAGACATGGAAGACACCTTCCTTGCTAAGGAAGACATAAGAAAATTTCTAGCCAGATTCATGAATTCAAAACCTGGTTCCATATCCCAAAAATTCTCATATAATGGTCTATTGGAAGCATCTTTCTTCCCAAAATCCTTCCCCTACCTTGAGTTAGTCTTAGCATGCAAAGATAGATATGATAAAGCTGAGAAACGTATCTGTGCTTTCAATGGTGAAGTCTTGGTACATATGAGCTAAGTTGTTGTCATGGGTGCTCTGATAATTCACCCACATGAAATTTATGAAGATTACACTATCAGTTCCTCCTATGCCCAATTTTTCATTGATGTCATAGAGTTGAACAACATTGCTAAAAGTTGGCTTTTCAAGTCTAAGAGAGGGGGCTCCTATGTTGCATGACCATTAACTATAGAACACATGATCCATGAAATTAAGGATGTCATTACACTGCTAAATAGGGTAAAGGGTAACCCACATACCTTTCATTGGGAGAAATGGATGTACTTTTTCATTCAAACTATTCTAGAGGAAGATAAATTCATTGATTGGGCATATATAATAGCTACTAGGTTGTAGGAAGAGCTTTCCCAGGCTTTTAGAATGTCTAATTTCTATATGACTTCCTACTTGTTTTACATTTTGGCTTGTGGTAGGGAATGGAAAGGATTACCACACTTAGAATGGAACCCAAGTATGCCCATCTTTGAGTATTACCCTCTCTTGTAGAAGAGTAAAAACCCTAAAGGTTTTAAATAGTCCAAGACACCTTCTTGGCCAAATTGATATTTGAATTACAAGGAAAAGAAAACATGAGATTGACAGAGGAAGCCACCCAGTTAATTGATATTTATGGTAGTTTCTTTACCCAATTTCCCAAATTCACTTATCTTAGGATTGGGGGATATGAAGGCAAGCCACTACAACTACCTCACCATTTCTTTGACTATTTTGTGCTGATGGAAATATGTAGATAGTTGGCAGAGGTTGAAAAGAGTTGTAAGACAAGGAAAGGTTCAAGTTACACATTCCTTGTTGAGCTTGGACACTATAAATGCATAATCATTCAAGATGCCCTCAAGCTCAAAGTCAAGATCAAATTTGTGAGTTTATTGATGTACTCTACTAGACCCAATTTTGACAGCCAAGAATTCTCTCTAAAGTACTCTAAACTAAGTTCCTCTGCTCTACATGTTCCCCACTTAGAAGAATTTTGGGCTGATTGTTAGGATGATTTTGAAATTAGAAAAAGGCTATAGTCTAGACTAGTGTTAGCATAGATTAAAGATTTCAATCTCTTGTTAGATGTCTCAAGCATAACTAAAGAGGAGTACAAAGAAACTATTGACCATGCTTATATCAAAAAAGTAGAAGCTTACCAATTACTGAAGAATGATTGGACAAACCCAGAGGAAGATGACTTGCAAGAAATAACCCTACCTATCTTAGCCAAAATAGAGAAATAAATCACGAGCAATAATAAATCAAGATTAGGGGCCCTAATGTTCAAAAGGTTCATGAAAGTTCAAGTTCACCCTTGGTTATTCTCAGTTCTAACAAAGTTGTTTCTTCTCTCACTGCAAGAAAATTCAAATCAAGTGTTGAACTTGAACATCTTGTTCAAGGTTTAGTTTAGCTCCCTCCATTGATTAAGTGGACTCACTCTCATAGTAGGAAGAAGCAAGAGCAATCAAAGGGCTTGAATGAGATTCATGACCAACTAGCAGTGATAGAACTTGATCTTAGAGAGGTGAAATAAGGAACGGGGGAATCTCTAATAGATGAAATGGAATAGGGGTGTCAACAAGTGATAGAGAGTGTTAATAATTTGAGTGTGATGTCTCTTAGTTCATCTCATGTTATAGACTCCTCCTTCCAAAGAGAATCCTCCTGTCCCTAATTGGTTTGAGATATTAGTAAGCAAGAAGATGACCATAGTTCTAGTGATGCTCCTAGTGGGTGACATGGTGAGTAAATGTCTTGGAAAGACTCCCAAGACCAAAAGACCAAATATTGAAGCTCTATTGAACATTGATGAACATACATAACTTTAGGTTGCAGAGGTAATGAAGTCAATAGCTCAGAAAAGCATAGACAAAATATAACCCCAAGACTATGTGGAAGAGAAAACTATCCTTGGTCCTACTTCCAAAGCCATTGATATGAAAATATGGAATGTTGTTAAAAATGCTTTAGAATAACTGAGATGGGGGGTGAATCAGTTATTCAAGGTCCAACATGTCCAATTCAAACTTTTTCAGCAAGTAAAGTGTGCCCATTTAACCATTCATTCATCCAAGCTTTAACTATCCTATTCAACAAGTTATTGTAAATCAAAATGCAAGCATAATAACAAGAAAATAAACACATAACATAGTGATTTATGTGGAAATCCAATTTGGGAAAAACCACCAATAACATACTACTCAATTCTCACTCTTCTGAAGTGATGTCATGTGAAAGGCCTCCCCTGTTAAAGGCTTACAACACACTATTAAATGTGACCTAGTTAAAGGATTTAACCACCTTGTTAGAAGTGGGCCTAGTTAGAGGACTTTAGAACATTCACTTGGAATGTCACCCTGTTAAAGGATTTACAAATGGTTCTTAAACCAACCTCAAGTCCATAGGATTTTCCTTCTATCCTAACTAATACAATTGCTAGAGAGTAACAATTAGGGGATTTGACCTGATTACAAGATACAACTCAACTTATAGATCTGAGATCACTTCTTAGCTCATATCATTGCTTGGCTTTCAGTCTCTGCAACCCTGATAGCTTGCCTTCCTTTCAAGCTTAGTCTCCTTGAGTCTCCATGCTCAATGTACTAGTGCAATCATCTCAATCTAACTATTTTTTGAAGCAGAGTCTCTGTGCTCTATTCTTCCTTCTCCTAGATGTCTTTTCCTTGACACCCTTCTAACCACTTCACAATTTGGCATGCCAAAAATTCTTGCTTCTTGGTTTATGACTCCTTAAATAGAAGTCTTGGAGTTCCTTTCCCACTCGATTCTTCCCTCTTTTAATTTTAATTTGTATGGATTAGGTAGGATACATTGAATCTAACCCATATTATGTTTCATCTAAAAACATCATGAAGAATCCTCTTAATTTCACTCAAAAATGGTTTACATAAAATTCTATGCCACCAGCTCATCATCCTTATCCTCTAACTAGTTCACAAAATTCAAGGTAACAACTTTGTCGGCTCAGATTTGGAAAATGTTCATTATTTCCAACAATGCAATAGCTTGACACTATTGAAATATTGATGTTCAACACATACTGTGTTACTTGGCATCAATTGTGTTTTACTAATGCATGACACCTGAAGTTCACTTAGCACCAACTAGGATTTTCTGATGCTTGGAACTTGTTACTTTTCTCAGCACTTGAACTTCACTCGACACATGAAGTTTACTAGGCACACACTAGATTTTCCATTTGCTTAGCTCCAACTGAAAATTTTATTAGCTTCAACTAGCTTGCTCGGCACCCACTGATGAACTTAGTTTAAGCTTTGCAGTCAACCTTGTTCTAACTTATACTTCTAGTGTTTCTAGGTGTGACTAGCCTCTATATCTTTGAGTATGTTATCAATACATCATTTAACCTTTGTCTTAACTAATCCTTACACTTCATCACAACATCATAACTCAACCTTTCCTTAGGTGCTCTTGTTCCATCTTTTTGATCAAACCCTCTTCATCAATCAACTAAGTGATAGTACTTGGATCTATTTTCATTCATACTAATATCAGGTTTGACATCAATGACAAAAAAATGATTGAAAACATTCTTTTAACAAAAATCTCCCTCTTTGATAGTGTTGCCCCACTTTTCACCATATACAAATTTTGCAAAGTGGAAAGTGAACTAATGTCATGTTTTGTCAAAGTCTGGTCAATATGTCTTTCCTCTTTAGATGTTGAGTTTCTCCATCAGGTTTTCATCTTTTCCCTTCTCCCGTGTCACATATAGCTTGGGTGGGTATTTCTTGATTGTCATAAGTCTTAGGGGTAATTTAGAGCCATACTCAATGGAGATTCTTGAATTTTGCTACATCATTTGATTTTCTTGCAGCTCATTTAATCTAGAGATAGAGAAAATTGAATTGGCAAAAAATCAAGTTCTGACTTCTGCTTAGCGGATTTTCGCACCCCGAAGGTGAATTTTCACAAAGGCTGCTAAATGATATTTGTAAGCTTTATTGAAGTAAAATGAATCATGTTATGAAAATATCATTCAAATGATGTCATGATTTCATAGCGAGAATCATTTTAAAGTCCAAAAAATAACCAAAATAGTGATCGGTAGAAAATCAAGAAAGAGCTTCTCCGAGGCAGGTTCCGAAGTCAGAAATCAATTTTTTGAAAAGATGTATGTAAAGGAATAAGGAGCACCAGTGGGCCCCACCTCTCACTTGCAAAGTTGGTTTTGTTTTTTTTTGAAGGCTTAAATTAAAGTGGATAGGGTAGAGGAAGTAAAATGATGGGCATTGGCGGCAAATCAAATTTCTTCTTCTCCATAGCGGGTTTTCGCACCTAGAAGGTGAAACTCCGCAAGGATCCATAGCTGCTAATTGTAGGCTGAAACAAGGATAAGTAAGCCACATTATGGTTAAATCATTCAAATATCATCATGTTTTCATAATGGAAATTACTCAGAACTCATTAGGATGAGTGGGATAAGCATCAACGAAAAGCTCAGAAGTAGTTTCTCTTTTGGCGGGCTTCGAACCAAGAAGTAAGTTTTTCGCAAAGGCCTAAATAGAAGGGTAAAATTACTAGCGGGTCCCATTTTTCACTTGCGAAGCCTCTTCTATGTTTTTTGAGGGCTTGTAGTAAAGTTCTTAGGGTATAAAAGGTAAAAATGAAAGCTTAAGAGGAAAATTAGAAATCAGCTTCTCTGCCATGAGTTTTCTACCCTCGAAGGTCATTTTCCGCATTTGAAGAAAAATCATTCCTGCAAGCATGGTAAGAATGTGAATTGATTGTAGATTATTTTGGGCAAGTAAATAGAAGCAAATTAGTGAATTGATAAGGTTTTTGCAAGAAGAATTGAGTTAAGAAAATTTTACCCTAGGAAGTTCTCCATTCTTATTTTTTCGAAAGATGGATGAAATGGAAAGTAAACCAGTAATTAATGAAAGTTACCGTTGAGCCAACGGAAACAATGAAAAGATAAAGATAAATCTATTAGAACCTTTACATCCACCAATCCAATGGATTTACCCTTACTTTCTCTTGTGTGGCATGACTTATGAAATTCAACAGGCAAATCTAGGGTTATTTTATAAAGAGGGAAGTAACAAATTTTCAAACTACCATTTTACTGTTATATTGTTGTACTGGATAGTGCTTTTCCAGTAATTTTCAAAGTTACAGAGTTTGCTTCTTGTATCATTTGCAATTGTTTGAATTTTTTCTATCATACATCAAATAAAATGGCAACAAGATTCATGGGTTTCGATGGATTGGGTGGAATTAAGTCAGCGTGGTCAACTGGCATAGATACTTCACTCTGTTTTTATGATATGCAAGATTTTCAAAGGAGATTAAGAGTAGAGCTAGTTCATCCCATAACAAAGAAACTTCAGGGAAGTAGATTAGTGGAAGCAGATGGGTTCCCTATAGCAGTACAAGCCCTAGAGTTAATTTTGGAATGTATCAATCATTACAATCCAGATACAAAGCAAATTCTCTTTCTTGATCAAACGGTGTTGATTTCAATTGATTGTCAAGCAGCAGTGACTTGCTTGCGGATTCCAGAATGGGAGGAGTTCTTTAATTTGACTATGGGAGGAGCTATGTCTGAGTTCTCTCTAAAGAAGATGGTCTAGAGGAAGGAGATCATGCAATCTTGGTTTCAAAAGCCAAGGGGAGCTAAGAGTAAAGTCCCTAAAACTCTTTTTGGCACAGACCTCAAACCAAAAATTGTTGACATTTTGGTTCTATTGCATTGACTCGAAGGTGAGGTAGAAGCTTTTAATTTTGTAGAGCAGTACTTCTTTTTGGTGCAAGTTATTTGCTCAGATGCATAGTATATTGATTGGGTGTATGAGGTCAATAAGCATCTTTCTGGGGCTCTCAGTGTAGCTAAGTTTTATAATTCATTTTATATGTCCTCTTTCTTGATATAAATGTTGGCTTCTCTCCAATTATGGTCAGGACTCCCTAGAATTGAGAATTTTCTTGATAATGTAAAAAGTTGTGAGTTTTATCCATGCTTGTAATTACAGAATAGTTATGCGGAGTATATCTGGGTAAATGATGCATTCACAATGAGGATTTGCAAGGAGCTCCAAGGGTGTCCAAAGTGGAGATTCAGTTTGGAAGTGATGGCGACCATCAATCAATTTGGCAGCTATTTCATTCAGTTCTCATCATTTTCTTACTTGCATCTTGTAGTGTTTGATGGATTTCCACTGAAGCTGCCCAAGTATCTAGATGATATGATTGTGCTCATGGAGATAGTGAGGTAAGCAATCCAAGTGAACGTGTTGAGCACCAGCTTCAGGAAGAAAGGGTATGAGTTCCCTATAAAAGTTGGAGCATACAGTTGTGAAACCAGATTAGATGAAAAGAATATACTCAAAGCATTTGAGAGTAAATACAAATTGGAAGAGTATGAAGTAGTAAGGCCCCTATTTGATCCTAATGGATATGCCAGAGATATGCTCCAAATTGGAAGCATAATTAAACATGTGACAACCATGGAGGACTATTGGGAAGATTGTAAGAATGAACTAGAGAGTCAAGATCGTGCCTTTGCCAGATTTACAATTGATCAGGTAAAGACATATGGTATAAATTTAGATGTGGAAGGATTGGAAGATGATGGTCAAAATATGTATAGTAATACATATTTGAGTAAGTTGAGGAATACTCCCATTAGTTCCAAACCATATGTTGACATAGAAGAAGACTTTGATGTCATGATGGCAAGAATTATCAAAAGGACTGGAAAGTGGGTTGAGTGGACAGCTAAGAAAAGTCAGAGTAAGAGCAAAACTACTCAAGCTTCTCCACCTGTAGCTACTCCTACTTCATCTCAAAGTGCCACACCCAGTGCTACTACCCTAGCTGCTCAAGGACCAGCCCAATCCATAGGAGGAGGTGATCAATCCACAGAAAAGAATGTTCCAATAGCCCCAACCTGTCAAGGCAGATCACTACCAGTCATTGGAGCTCAAGCTAAAGCTAAAAAAGGAATGGAGGAGCAGAAAGATGGAACTCCTACTCTAGTCTCATCTCCACATGCCACTCTACCCTCATCCCCTTAGCCTTCTCCAACTCCATCTCCTCATGGCACTCCTGTCTTATCCCCTCATCATAGCCCTACTCCATCTATAAGTGCTCCTATTCTAAAGGTTGTTGGTTCTCCTATTCAAATAGTAGAGATTGGAGATGATAAAAGTAGTAGTAGTGAATCCATTGAGTCTGATGAAGTTGCAAAGAGAACTCAAGAAGAAGAGAAAGCTCCAAGTTCGTCTCAACTTCTTTCTCAAGATCTAAAGAACCTCTTTTCTACAACTATAGTGACAATGACTCCAATAAAGAAGAAGATGTTCATCATTGAATCACTTGGACCAGCCTCCAAACTGATTAGTACAGAGTCTTGGCTCAAAGAAACTTTAGAAAGGAAGAGGAAAAGGAAAGATGAAACTATTCCTTCAAAGGATGTTGTATCTCAAGCGGTTCGCTCAGGATCTACCATAGTGAAAGCTAATCAGCAGGAGACCTTGTCAATTTTGGGACAAGATCTAGAAATAGGGAACTTAACTATGGAGGTAGCAAAACCAAACAAGGCAAGGAGAATTGAAGACATGATGCCAAAGGACTTCACTTTGCATTCAATTGATCTTGGAGAGGCTCGACATGATACAAAAGTAGGCCTATGGAAATTGGGTAATGAGGTGATAGAAGAGCAACTGGAGAACCTCAAGTTGTCAAAGATCAGAATGAAAGCTGAAATAGAAGAGTTAAGAAGGTTTATCAGGAAATTGGTTGTTCCATTAGCAACTATTATTGGTGTGCCTACTACTAAAAATCCTTCAACAGAAGAGGTACAAGCTTTCACATCACAACTCTAGAAAGATAGGCATTTGGGTCAGATTGGAAAGGAATGGATTGAGAAACTCAATGTAGATGGAGTTTCCCTAATCGATCAAATTGGAAACATTATACTTCGACTGGAATCTAAGAAGGATAATATTACATCTAATAGTAATGCCTTGGATAGAGAAAGGGAGAGGTGTATAGATTGCATTTCTCTCCTAAAAATGGTTATTCAGATGAAAGCAAAGGATTCAGTTGAAGTGAAGATTCTGAAGAAAGAAAATGAGCCCCTAAATGAATGGCTCCAAATTATGCAATTCAAGCTGGAGATGATTCAAGAAGCTAAGAAGGGACTCAGAGAAACAAGGGATGGAGCGAAGAAGACCCAGGATAGAGCATTTGAGCTCATGCGAGGATTGCACACTAAGCCACAAACCAGTGGGCAAGGAAAATCCTTTATTAATGTAGAAGTGATGAGGAATAATTTCTCTACATTCTTGAGTAATCTATCCAGGATAGCTTCGAGCAGTCAAAACAGAGCGACAGAACTACAAACACTTGGTGGGTGTGTGCACATGGCTGCTGAAGAAGTGACAAGTCAGCTGAATGAAGTAAAAGAACTAGCTCTAGAACATTCAAGGTGGCTTTTGAGATTCACTAATGTGCAAATACCCAATCATGAAGAATTGATTCCCATCATAGTGGCTACTAAAGCATATTGGATGAAAACTGAAAAGGGGAAGAAGTCCAAGTGATTCAGATTACCCCCCTTTTTCATTTTCTATTGTAATATTGAAATCTTTGTTAATGTTTTGATATGATAAATTAGTATTTTTCCATTTTTCATCTAGAGAAGATGAATTGATTGATATTCCTATTATAATAGTCATCTCTCAAATCCTATATGTATGAAATGTAATAGTTAATCAAAGGTCAGCAAAATTTTGGTGTGAAGTACTATTTGTTGCAGAGACAATTGAATGGCACTTCATTTCAATCATTTTCTGTTCCAATAGGTATTGTGTTTAGTTAGTATTTCCTTTCTATGTTACAGAGAACTAAGGAAGAACAGAGTTTCATTTCCCCTATTTTCCAGAATGCGAATGAATGTAATAAGTATTGTTATAATTCATTTGACGAAAGGATTCTATTATTTTTTCCTGATCCATTGATTGTAGTCTAGATTTGAATTTCAATTTGTTCTAGTGTTATGTGAATAGATTTATGGATTCATAAGAGGTGTGGCTATGTGAATCTATTTTTGTATTTAGAAGTATGTCTTGCCTGAATTAAGTTCTAGTTAGGCTTAATTTGGTTTGCCTCTTCTGCTCTCGGGTTTAGAACATACCCCACATTAGTCTTAGGAATAAAACATAATTCCTTGAACATCACTCACATAGGGAGCTATACCTCAATTCAGAGGGAAACTAGATATTCTTAGAAATGGTTTCC
Organism: Cupressus sempervirens; assembly: GCA_028749045.1. Taxonomy (NCBI): domain Eukaryota; kingdom Viridiplantae; phylum Streptophyta; class Pinopsida; order Cupressales; family Cupressaceae; genus Cupressus; species Cupressus sempervirens. The sequence goes on along the minus strand of CM053793.1, from coordinate 480,992,988 downwards.
CAACTGTTGTGTAAAGTTGTTCTTCGTTATAAGTTTGGGCACATAAAAAGAGGAAAAGAAGAAGAACAATTTGTTTACCAATAGATAGTAAACCTTCTTCATCAATGATCTTTTCAATCAAATTTCCAACAATCTCCCTCTTTGGCATTGATGGCAAACCAAACTGATCAACCATCAAACTAAACTATTCAACTTAATGCTAACTAGGTTAGAATAGTAGGTCAAATGCCAAAAAGTAATTATGTTACCATCAATTTTCACATCTCCCTATTTTGATCTACTATCCTGATTGCTTCATTTCTACTTCTCCCTCTTAGCTATTGTATCCTTTCTCTTTTCTTCTTTCCCTCTGTATGCATTTCTCATCTTCTGCTATTCTCTATTTTGATCAGCTTATTTCTCCCTCAAACTATTGATCAAATGATGTTGGTCAATTTCTTGACATTTCTCCCTCAATATTTCATTCTTTATCTTCTCATCAGTTGTTTATCAATTTTTTTCTATTTCTCCCTCTTTGACAACAATGTCAAGGACATATTATTTTAGCATCTTATTATGAAAGTGTAGCATTTGAAAGTTCTTTCAATTTCTCCCTCTAACACCTTGCTTGTGACTAATTTGGAACTTCATCACTTTAATTACTTTAGGCATGAATCCTAAATTAAGCGCCCTCTTCATCAATGTGTAATATCTCAACAATCAATTTCTCTGATGCAAGGCAATCTTACTTTTACATCAAGTAGCCTTGGCTAGGGGTATTACCCCTAAATTACCTCTAAGATACTCAAAAGCATCTTTAGGTAGTTCTTTTGTGAAGATGTCAGCAATTTGTTCCTTTGAGCTAACATGTTCCATCTTCACTTGTTTGTCTTCCACCAATTCTCTTACATAGTGATACTTGATTGCAATATGCTTGGTTTTAGCATGCATTATAGGGTTCTTTGATATGTTAATAGCACTTGTGTTATCACAATAAAGTATCATAGGCTCATTTACCTCTTCCTTCATACCTTGCAACAAATGTTTGATCCATACAATATTGGTGCAATTTATAGCAGCTACAGCATATTCAGCTTCTATAGTGGACTAAGGTACAACTTTGCTTTCTGCCAACCCATGTAATCAATCTTTTTGCCAAGAAAAATGCTCCTCCATTGGGGCTTTTTCTATAATGAATATTACCTCCCCAATCTACATCAGCATAGGCTCTTAGCTCAAAATTTTCACTCTTCTTGTAATACAAGCCAAAGTCATCAGTACCTTTTAGATACCTCAATATTCTCTTCATTGCCATCAGATGATTTTCTCTTCAATTTGTAGAAAATCTTGCCACTATTCCAACAACTAATACAATGTCTAGTCTACTATGTACAACATATTTTAGCTTTCCAATCATTGATATATATATTGTCTGATTCACTTCAGCTGACTCATCATTCTTTGATAACTTGTGTCCTATTTCCATTGGTGTTCTAATTGGTTTTGAGTCTTCCAATCCAAATGTTTTGAGTATCTCCTTGATGTATTTTGATTGGGTCACAAATATGCCATTCTTTAATTGATGTCCTTGCAATCCAAAAAAGAATTTGATTTCTCCAAACATTGACATTTCAAACTCATGCTTCATCTGATTAGCAAAGTCTTTGCATAGAGCATCTTTTCCTCCAAATATTATATCATCAACAAAGATTTCAGATATCAAAATATCTTTACCTTTTTCTACCTTGATGTACGAGTTGTTGTTGTCATCTATTCTCTCAAATCCTATCTTCACAAGATATTTGTGTAGTCTTTCATACCATGCTCTAGGTGCTTGCTTCAGACAATAAAGTGCCTTATGTAGTTTGTAAACCATATCCTTGTTGTTGTCATCTACAAATCCTTCTGGTTGTTCTATGTAGACTTCCTCTTCCAATATACCCTTTAGAAAAGCAGACTTCACATCCATTTGGTAGACTTTGAAACCTTTGTAAGCAGGATATGCAAGTACTATTCTGACTCCTTCCATTCTTGCAATAGGGGAAAATGTTTTCCCATAATCCAGTCCTTCTTCTTATGCATAGCCTTTGCAAACTAGTCTAGCTTTGTTTCTTGTTATCTTTCCATTCTCATCAAGTTTGTTCCTAAACACCCATTTGGTGTTAATTACATTCTTATCAATTGGTCTAGGAACTAGTGTCCAAGTTTTGTTCTTCTCAATTTGATCTATCTCCTCTTCCATAGCTTTATACTAGTTATCATCTTGTAGTGCATCTTTTACTATTTTAGGCTCAACCTTTCTTAGTAGACATGATTCATTCCTTAGTATGTTCCTTGTCATTGGTCTTGTATCCTTGTCACCAATGATTTGATCTATAGGGTGATGTCTTCTCACATACTTGGCTAACCTTGGTTCTATACTTTTTTCCATGTTTGATCCTTCAGCTTTAAAGTGATTTTGTTCTTCTTCATCTGGTACTTCATCATTTATTTTATGTCCACTATTTTTAGAATTAGAATGGGCATTCTCTTCATTCTGCAACTCATCTTCTGAATGCAGCTTGGCATTCACTGGCTATGACTCAACTGATACTAATATTTGTTGTTGATTCCCAACTTTATTTGCAGCATTGTCTTCAATAGTCATTCCTTCATAGAAGTATACAAAGGATCTATAATCCTTTGATTTCTTGGACTCATCAATTTGAACTTCTGCATGTTCATCAAAATTTACATTTTCACTCTCCAAAATTTTATTAGTGTTAGTATTCAAACACTTATATGCCTTACATCTAGTGGAGTATCCAAGGAATATGCCTTTATCACTCTTTGCATCAAACTTTCCATTTCTAATGTCTTTAAGAATATAGCATTTACAACCAAATACTTTGAAATGTTTTACATTAGGTGAGTGACCATACCATAGTTCAAAAGGTGTTGCATTTGTACCTTTCTTGACTTGGACTCTATTCAGATTATAAACAACACTACTTACAACTTCTCTCCAATACTTTAGAGCAATATTTTTCTTCATCATCAAGGTTCTTGCACAATCTACCATTGACCTAATTTTCTTTCAGTAGTACCATTCTATGGGGGAATTCTTGGTGTTAATGTTTTCCTTTTGATACCTTTGTCATTACAGAATTTATCAAATTCTTTTGATGTAAACTCTCCTCCTCTGTCTGATCTTAGGCATTTCAAACTCTTTCCTATTTCCTTCTCAACTCTAGCCAAATACCACTTAAACATTTGAAATGCATCAGATTATTGCTTCAAGAACATAACAGTCATCATCCTGGAGTAGTCATCTACAAATAACATTATGTATCTATCTCCTAGGTAACTTTGCAATTTTATTGGACCACATAAGTCTGTATGGACTAACTCTAGTACTTATTTGGAAGTGTATATTTTGCTTTTGAAACTAGACTTAGTCATCTTCCCTAGTTGACATTGTTTGCACATTGTATTTTTAGGCTTCTTTAGTTTAGGCAATCCTCTGACTTTCTTTTTCTTGTTGATGCTAATTAGATTATCAAAGTTAACATGACACAACCTTTTACACCATAGCCACACATCATCAAGTCTAACAACAAGACAAGTTTCATCTTCCATATCTAGGTAAAACAAGTTACTCCTAGTTTTTTCACCTTTTCCTATCAAATTTCCATTAGTGTTATAGATTTTGGTAGATTTGTTTCCAAATTCTACTTTGCAACCTACATTGCTTAACTGTGATACACTCAACAAGTTGTAGTTCAATCCTTCAACATAGTATGCATTATCACATGAGATTTTCTCATTAAGTTTAATTGATCCTTTTTCTTTGATTTGACATGAAGCATCATTACCAAATATAACTCTATTTCCATCATATTGAGTAAAGGTAATGAACTTACTTTTGTCTCCTATCATGTGATGTGAGCAACCACTATCTATGATCCACATGTCATTTTTGTTCACATAGGTTACGGATGCTATTGTTTCATCTTCATCATTATTTGATTCATCCTTCATGGCCACATAGACTAATTCATCATCATTCTCATTAGAATCTTCTTCAACATGTAGCATCTTTTGTCTTTGTCCTTGTAATCTCTATTATCATCTTCTCTCTTGTTCTTATACATATTTCCTTCTTTGTAGTTCTTCTTTTGTGTACATCTTACAACAATATGGCCTACTTCATTGCAATTGAAACAAATGATAGGGAGCTTACCTTTGAATTTACCTTTGCCTCTATGAAATCTCCTAGCCAATAGTGCTTCCAACTGTTCCACATCTTCCTCATCTGTGCTGCTATCACTGGATGCATGTCTTTCTTTTCTTATCTTCTTGTTTGATGTCACCTCTTTAGTGTCTTTTATTGTTAACTTGGCCTTGAAAGAAGATTCAAGGTTCTTAGGTCTATAATTGTCAAAGTTGGACAATTCAAATGCAATGAGTCTTTCTAGAATTCCATCAAAGGTTAGTGTGTTTCCTTGTACACACCTTATCTCTTGGATGGCTAAAACTCTAATAGCATAGATGGGGAGCAAAGTTCTTAAATATTTTCTATTGATAGTCTCTTCTTTAAATTGACCACCTAGACTTCTTATTGCACTTACAACTTCTTTCATTTTGGATCCATATCTTAGCAGCATTCTCACCTTCCTCCATTTTCATGTCATCAAACTTTCCTCTGAGGCTTTCTCTCTTTTCTCTTTGGACATTATGATATCCTTCATAGATATCTATTAGGGCTTTCCACATCTTGAATGCAGTATCACATTCCTTGATGTCATCAAATTTAGCATAACTAAGTGTGAAGGCAATCTCTAGCATTACCTGATTACACTCCTTCCTTTTACTCAAATCATCTACAGTAAGAGGTTTGACTGGGTCCACATGCTCTGTTTCAATTAAGGTTTTTGAATAATCACCTATTGATCCAAAATGAAATTTCATTAGACTTTTCTATGCAATAAAATTGTCTTTATTGAGCTTGGGAACTTCTCTCTTAGACATCTTGATCTTCTTGCTTCTAGTACCTTAAAACTAAATCAGTAGATGGCTTTGATACCAATTGTTAGAAATGCTTTAGAATAATTGAGAGGGGGGGTGAATTAGTTATTCAAGGTCCAACATGTCCAATTCAAACTTTTCAGCAAGTAAAGTGTGCCCATTTAACCATTCATTCATCCAAGCTTTAACTATCTTATTCAGCAAGTTACTGTAAATCAACATGCAAGCATAATCATAAGAAAATCAACACATAACATAGTGATTTATGTAGAAACCCAATTTGGGAAAAACCACCTATAACATGCTACTAAATTCTCACTCTTTTGAAGTGATGCTATCACTGGATGCATGTCTTCCTTTTCTTATCTTCTTGTTTGATGTCACCTCCTTAGTGTCTTTTATTGTTAACTTGGCCTTGAAAGAAGATTCAAGGTTCTTAGGTCTATAATTGTCAAAGTTGGACAATTCAAATGCAATGAGTCTTTCTAGAATTCCATCAAAGGTTAGTGTGTTTCCTTGTACACACCTTATCTCTTGGATGGCTAAAACTCTAATAGCATAGATGGGGAGCAAAGTTCTTAAATATTTGCTATTGATAGTCTCTTCTTCCAATTGACCACCTAGACTTCTTATTGCACTTACAACTTCTTTCATTTTGGATCCATATCTTAGCAGCATTCTCACCTTCCTCCATTTTCATGTCATCAAACTTTCCTCTGAGGCTTTCTCTCTTTTCTCTTTGGACATTATGATATCCTTCATAGATATCTATTAGGGCTTTCCACATCTTGAATGCAGTATCACATTCCTTGATGTCATCAAATTTAGCATAACTAAGTGTGAAGGCAATCTCTAGCATTACCTGATTACACTCCTTCCTTTTACTCAAATCATCTACAGTAAGAGGTTTGACTGGGTCCACATGCTCTGTTTCAATTAAGGTTTTTGCATAATCACCTATTGATCCAAAATGAAATTTCATTAGACTTTTCTATGCAATAAAATTGTCTTTATTGAGCTTGGGAACTTCTCTCTTAGACATCTTGATCTTCTTGCTTCTAGTACCTTAAAACTAAATCAGTAGATGGCTTTGATACCAATTGTTAGAAATGCTTTAGAATAATTGAGAGGGGGGGTGAATTAGTTATTCAAGGTCCAACATGTCCAATTCAAACTTTTCAGCAAGTAAAGTGTGCCCATTTAACCATTCATTCATCCAAGCTTTAACTATCTTATTCAGCAAGTTACTGTAAATCAACATGCAAGCATAATCATAAGAAAATCAACACATAACATAGTGATTTATGTAGAAACCCAATTTGGGAAAAACCACCTATAACATGCTACTAAATTCTCACTCTTTTGAAGTGATGCTATCACTGGATGCATGTCTTCCTTTTCTTATCTTCTTGTTTGATGTCACCTCCTTAGTGTCTTTTATTGTTAACTTGGCCTTGAAAGAAGATTCAAGGTTCTTAGGTCTATAATTGTCAAAGTTGGACAATTCAAATGCAATGAGTCTTTCTAGAATTCCATCAAAGGTTAGTGTGTTTCCTTGTACACACCTTATCTCTTGGATGGCTAAAACTCTAATAGCATAGATGGGGAGCAAAGTTCTTAAATATTTGCTATTGATAGTCTCTTCTTCCAATTGACCACCTAGACTTCTTATTGCACTTACAACTTCTTTCATTTTGGATCCATATCTTAGCAGCATTCTCACCTTCCTCCATTTTCATGTCATCAAACTTTCCTCTGAGGCTTTCTCTCTTTTCTCTTTGGACATTATGATATCCTTCATAGATATCTATTAGGGCTTTCCACATCTTGAATGCAGTATCACATTCCTTGATGTCATCAAATTTAGCATAACTAAGTGTGAAGGCAATCTCTAGCATTACCTGATTACACTCCTTCCTTTTACTCAAATCATCTACAGTAAGAGGTTTGACTGGGTCCACATGCTCTGTTTCAATTAAGGTTTTTGCATAATCACCTATTGATCCAAAATGAAATTTCATTAGACTTTTCTATGCAATAAAATTGTCTTTATTGAGCTTGGGAACTTCTCTCTTAGACATCTTGATCTTCTTGCTTCTAGTACCTTAAAACTAAATCAGTAGATGGCTTTGATACCAATTGTTAGAAATGCTTTAGAATAATTGAGAGGGGGGGTGAATTAGTTATTCAAGGTCCAACATGTCCAATTCAAACTTTTCAGCAAGTAAAGTGTGCCCATTTAACCATTCATTCATCCAAGCTTTAACTGTCTTATTCAGCAAGTTACTATAAATCAACATGCAAGCATAATCATAAGAAAATCAACACATAACATAGTGATTTATGTAGAAACCCAATTTGGGAAAAACCACCTATAACATGCTACTAAATTCTCACTCTTTGGAAGTGATGTCGTGTGAAAGGCCTACCCTATTAAAGGCTTACAACACACTATTAAATGTGACCTAGTTAAAGGATTTAACCACCCTATTAGAAGTGGGCATGGTTAGAGGACTTAAGAACATTCACTTGGAATGTCACCCTGTTAAAGGATTTATAAATGGATATTAAACCAACATAAGTCCATAGGATTCTCCTTCTATCCTAACTGATACAATTGCTAGAGAGTAACAATTAGGGGATTTGACCTGATTACAACATACAACTCAACTTGTAGATCTCAGATCACTTCTTAGCTCATATCATTACCTGCCTTCTAGTCTTTGCAACCCTGACAAATTTTCCTCCTTTCAAGCTTAGTCTCCTTGATTCTCCATGCTCAATGTACCATTGCAATCATCTCTCTCTAACCATTTGTCAAAGCAGAGTCTTTGTGCTCTATTCTTCCTTCTCCTAGATGTCTTTTCCTTGGCACCCTTCTAACCACTTCAAAATTTGGCACACCAGTAGCTCTTGCTTCCTGGTGTGCGATTCCTTAAATAGAAATCCTAGAGTTCCTTTCCTGCTTGATTATTCCCTCTTTTAATTCCAATTCATATGGATTAGGTAGGATACATTGAATCTAAACCCATATTATGTTTCATCTAGAAACATCATGAAGAATCCTCTTGAATTTGCTCAACAATTGTTTACATAAAATTCTATGCCACTAGCTCATCATCCTTATCCTCCAACTAGTTCGCAAAATTTAAGGTAACAACTTTGTCAGCTCAAATTTCGCAAATCTTTATTATTTCCAACAATGCAACAGCTTGGCACTATTGAAATATTGATGCTCGGTACATATTGTATTACTCAACATCAACTGTGTTTTACTGATGCTCGGCACCTGAAGTTCACTCGGCACCAACTAGGACTTTCTAATGCTGGGCACCTATGACTTTTCTTGGCACTTGAACTTCACTTGACACCTAAAGTTTACTCAACACACACTAGATTTTCCATATTCTTGACTCCAACTGAAAATTTGCTTGGCTTCAACTAGCTTGCTCAGTACCCATTGATAAACTTATTTTAAGCTTTGTATTCAACCTTATTCTAACTTATACTTCTAATGTTTCCAAGTGTGACCACCCTCTTTATCTTTGAGTATGTTATCAATACATGATTTAACCATTGTCTAATTGATGCTTACACTTCATTACAATATCATAACTCAACCTTTCCCTTAGGTGCTCCTGTTACATCTTGTTGATCAAACCCTCTTCATCAATCAACTAAGCGATAGTACTTGGATCTTATAAGAATTGTCATTCCTACAAATAGCAGGTTTGACATCAATGACAAAACAATGATTGAAAACATTCTTTTAACAACAATATCCCTCTTTGATAGTAAACCTTCTTCATCAATGATCTTTTCAATTAGATTTCCAACAAATGTAGGGAACACCAGAATTTCCTAGCAGCTATGGAAGGACTAGAGAGATAAACAAGAATTAAAACAATCAATGTGGAAAATGGTTGAGTACATTCATGAGCTATTGAGTCCACATGCATAAGCCTTGTTGAGTGTCATTACAGTTATTAATGTTGAGTTTCCCTTGAACAAGAGCTTCATCACACAAGTTAAAAGAGATCACTCCATCACTCAAGCTTATGGTGAGTGGTTGAACATTGTGCATGCTAAGGAAACTAATTATTTTTCCTGTTTTACCAGTACCAATGCAAGAGTTGAGAAGTCAACTATAACTTTAAAATTAGAAATGAAAGCCTAAGATTATGAGAAAATTAAATGGGATGAATATATCATGGATATTTTTGAAGTTCAATAATATGGTATAGACAAATTTATGAATGAAATCCCTAGAGCTAAGATCAATGTCAATTTTATGTTTATTACCCAAGCTAATTTGGAGTGGAGGAACATAGTGATGGAACAAGGGTTAGAAGAGTGTTCTAAATTGCTTGAGGTAGGATGCCTAAAGGAGATCTTGATTGATGAGATAAATTGTACTGATAATAAGATCATGGGAAATGCGGATCAAATTAAAAATCCCCCTAAGAAGGTGGAGACTTCCTTTTTCTTCAAAATTAAGCTACTGAAAGAAACAAGAGAAGTATATGTTCATGATCTTACCATCATTGCTAGGGTAGACTCTATGAGGATTATCTTTATTGATCACCTAGAGGTAAAAGAAAAAAACCTAGATCATATCTGATGATTCATAAAAATGTGGAAGCTTTGATTGGAATAGCTAGTTGTCCCACAACAAAAAGAGCTGGTTGGTTTTCTTGTAGCACACAAGGTTTGGAAAGAAAGTAGTGGCAGTTGTTCTAACACCCAGGAATCTCATGCCAATATTGATAGTACAATTGGAGCTTAAAGGAGAAGTGAAGGGTCACCTACATTTTTTTTATAGTTATCTTTATTTTTAAAAATCTCTTGTTAGAAATGTTTGAAATTTTGGAAGGAAGATACTTTTTGAAGGAATTCAGAAAGCCCTATGTGGCTATATATGTAATATTTTAAGTGATCTTAAGGGTGGGCTCTCTAGACTTGGCACTATTTTTCTTTTGTTAGTAATTTTTAGTTGTTTCTTTTAGTTTCTATTAGACAATGAAGTTAATGATAGTAGAAGTGATCATTTGGTTATTTCTGCAGTATCTATTTGATAATCATGTTATTATCTTGCTAATGTTAAAATTCATATGAAATTCATTTCCATATGGATGTTGTTTCATTAATGGTTTTGTAGTTCTTTTCCTTTTCTTGGTTTGGTGAGCTTGATCGTAGTTTTGAATTTTTGAAGATTGTATGTCATGTGGCATATATCTAATAGTGTGCTTACTCAAATATGCAACATTCTTTTATGGTTACAAAGGGATGTTTACATCTTTCCTTAAGTTCTTTCAGGTCAAAAAAATGACAAGAATAATTCATTTATAATAAGAATTTTATTGCAAATTATTGTAGAAGGGAGTTGTGCATTTGAAACATAGAGAGCCTTTGTAGTTCATCAAGACTCATTTGTGGTGAAAGTAGGTAATTTTTTGTTAACATAAACTTAAACAACTAGTGGGAAAAACCATTCACTAAAACTCATCTTGATCTTCCTCAGGTTCTCAATTAGGGTTTGGTGTCATTTCTTCATCATCACTCACATCATCAAGATGTGCTCCTCTCCTCTAGGCTATCTTCACAACTTCTAATCTAGTTTTAATTTGTCTCAACATATCTATAATGGAAGTGTTAGCATTTCCTCTACCTCAAACCATCTTTACAAAAAGCTTCGTGGAAGATCCTAACCCTCTAAAAGTTATAGGTAAAATTTGTAGATCTATCACACTCATTGGGAGGCATAGCTACCAATACCACTACTAGAGACCCATGTATAGAGACAATTTTCTTCTAGTTTTGAGTACGAAGCTATATGTTCACTTGGATTCTTTAAGTTTTTGGATTACATTTCCTTGTGGTTTATACTTGTCTTTGACATTTTGATATCATGTTAGATGTTGTATATTATTGTTATATAATGCTCTTGTGTTATGTTATTGCATCTCATTGATATGGATATAGATTTATCTTATGGTTATGTTCCCTTCATTGTGATGTTGCATATATACTAGATGAGTAGTTGTGCTCTCTTTCTTATGCATTTACCTTATCTAGATGATGTTGTATTTTTTTCTAATAAATCTTAGATGTGATCTAGGATTTAGCATGTTAGGCCTTTAGATTCACGTTGATGCTATTTAGGTATGATTCCTCAATTTACCTAGAATTGGTATTATTTGGTGGGAAATTTTTATATGTTTTCATGTTCCTCTAATGCATATTTGAAGTGTTGTCCTTTTGATGTCATATGAGGCTATATTTCATCATACGACAATGTATTTTTTTTGTACTAGACATGCATTCCCTCATATGGAAAGGTGACTCATCTAGCTCATGGAGAATGCTTGCATGGGAACCAATCCTGGCTCACACACACATTTAGCCTAAACTTTTTTATCAAAAAAAGTAGGTATTTTTATGTGTTTCAAGAAGATGCAATTTTCACTTTTGGATACCCTTTTGGGCTCTGCATCTTCCTAGAGCATAATAATTCACTTATCAAATATTTTTCGGTTCAAGTTTTTATTGTGTCACCGTGGGTATGTTTTAGACTTGTAAATAAACTTGTATGGTTTAATCAACTATGCACTTATATTTGGTTTTTAAAATGAATCTTGTATTCTTGATGCATGTAATTAGAAATGTCTGCATTTGTAAGTGATGAATGCTTCGAGATCTTTGGTCGGTTGGTTAGTTTAGTCTTTTGTTGTGATCATTTGGCTATTGTATGCTTGTATTGATTCTTAATTTAACAAAAAAATGTTATTCTATGTTTATCCTTGTTTCCACGAGTCTCTGAGAGTGGCATTGCACACATCAAGAAGGGGAGAAAACTAGTCTAGGACACATTCTAAGGTTCCCATACCCCTAGGCCAATAAATTAAACCCTAATTCATCACATAGGAAATAACTTGAAACAACACTTTGTTAAGAAAAAATGGAAGGAGGGACACATATAAAAAATGCTTTTGATCCAAACACATAGTTATTAAATATACAAGGTTTTGTTAATGCTTGAAATCTTTGTAAGACTGAAATTTCTTGAAACTCCCAGAATCTAAAATCTTTATTTTAACTCTATGAGGTTGAAACCTATCTCAAAAGGTGTAGGATGTATAACTTAAAATGTAACTTAAAGTATAAATACTTAAATGTTCATTTTATGTTATACCTTGATGCAGAAATCAAATTATAGGGGTCAAATTGATAAAGATTCACTATTCTTTTGCATTCATTTATTATTCTTGCATATTTGTTTAGCAGAGGTTTGCACATATGCCTTGTTTATAAAAATTTAATTAACATATTTACACATTCATTATGCATTACTTTAATTTTGTTAGGTTCACCAAATATGTGCATCCATTAAGAAGATATGCACATTTGTTTCATATAGTTGTGCTTTCATTTTCTATAGTTGCATATTAGTTTCATATCATTCCACTTTTATACCCTAAAGTTGCACATTTATTTAAATTTTAATGACAAACTATAAAGATAAGGTGATGCACATATGTAGGGTATTTGTGTATTTGTGTAGTATACTTTTGCATATATTCTAGAAAATACAAATATATATATAAGGAATGTGATGAATTGAATTTCCACTTTGGATTTGGCAAGTAGCACTTCTCCCTAAGAGTTTAGCTCATCACATTCACCATTACAATCATAATGAAGATTCCCCTAAGGCCTTCTAGAAGTAATTACAAAATCTCAAAGAAAGCATTTATCATTACCAACTAAAATAACAAGAAATTACTCATACAAATCCAACACATACCATAAATCAACATCCCATATAAAGAGAGCTAGAAAGGAATTCACCCTTATGATTTCTTACATTTTAATATTTAGTATTTCTACTTTTCTCCTTTAAATTTTTATACAAATAAAGAAGAGGGAGTTTTAGTGCCTACTTTTTATTATTTGAGAGTTTATGCATTGTAGAGGGATGCAGGGTCTTCCAATCTTGCTGATATGAAATTGTTTCCACCTTAGATCTCTTGAAAGTTCTTCCATTAATTTTGTCTTTGTTTATTTTTCCTTAAATTTTTATAATTATTTCTTCAAAAGTATAATGGAGCATATTAATTCCTCATTTCATTCCTGTGAAAGCCCATGCATTTATAGGGGTAGGATGTGTTGCTTCAATGGTTGTAGTCATCATAACCAACATAATTAAGGTTTGAGTAATCAAATCAACTTATATAATTATTTCTTTGTGTGTTTTTTAAATGACCACTAATTTATGGGTTTTATATGTTGTCATCAAACTACCTTCCTGAAGAAATCACATGGTTCAATGGTCAAGAAACTCTTCCTTCATCCATGATTTCAAGGGTTCAACTCCCACGTTCATTTATCACTACTCTTTACTCCTTTATCCCCTTAAATTAAAAACTATAACTTGTTCCATTTTCCATAGATCTTAAAGAGTATGATAGATGACATGATAGGTGTTGGGTTTAGTGGATGGAAGGTCGTAATTTCAAACATACATAATAAATGAAAACTCACAAGATATTGTATCTAAAATAGTGTCACATATGAAAGTAATAGAAATGCATATTTATTAAGACTTATATGTGCACCCATATATACTTGAATAAATATACTTGATTAACACATGCATACATCATGAAATAAAGATAACATAAGTCAAATACAAAATATCAGTGTATCAAAGTATCAGCTTAAGATCACATCCATGCATAAAACAACCATTGCAATATCAAGTATCACAATATCAATTTAGAGAAAAATCCCAAAAGCTCCTCAAATGGTAGATAACTCTATTATGAAGATTTCTAAACTCAAGGTACCTATATTGATCATGATTCCATCTCCATTTTAACAACAACTGATTTGAGGATTTTGAGGCACACTTAGAACTATGTAGCTAGGTGGAATCAATTCCTAATACCTACACATACCTTGATCACTTACATATGGTAATTTTAGATTTGTATTTAAATTTTTATTTCCTCTCATTGTAGGGGAAGGGATTTGGGAAGATGAATAAAGAATAATTTGGAGTTCTAATATTTATTTTTGTGTTCTTTCTCTCTAATTTTTCTGTTAATTATTTGAGGAATTCTAGCTACATCGTCTAGTATCATAGCACAAAATTTTTGGAAAAAGAAGATTTTTGTGGTTGTGTGGTTTTGAGTTTATGTTTATGCAGGTTGAGAAGACGAACTAGTTTCCTAAAGACTAGGTGGAGAAGCTAAAATATGTAGGTTGAGGCAAAGGCAAAGTAGAAGCAAGGTTAATGGACTCACTCAAAGAACTATATTTATTGATGAAGAATTAATTAAAAGAAGCCATAACCAACATGTCTACTCAAGGTTTTGGAATAATGATGTTGAATAAGTGTGAATCAAGGTACAATTTTAATGATGCATTTAAACAATATACTATGATCAATGTATGATACAAAAAAAAAATTCTAAACATCATAAGAAACCTATATTAGTACATTAAGGATAGAGATAATTCTAACTATTAACATTCTAGATTATTCATCAATTAAATCAAGATCCTATAGAACCTTTTAGGAGGTTGTCAAGTAGATAGATGTCATATAGGTTGAAGGTCCTTAACCTAAACATATAATTAAATATACCCTTATAGTTCCTTTATTTTTCATTCCTATGTCTGTATTTTTTAAGATGAATCTTCTATTCCAAAATGAACCAAATTTACTTACACTATCTCCAAAACTATACTGATGCTTTTTGGATAAGAGGGGTATTACACAAGATTATAAATTCTTACAACAATTATGATTAAAATATGCTCTAATTTAGTGATCCTCAAAAGTACACAACTTAAAAATCTTTGTTGTAATTAGGATTGTTCAAGTAAATTCAATTTAGAGATTTGGTGATATTTCTCACTCTTATTGACACTTGGCTAACCTAATCTATGCAATGCAACAACTTTTAGAGAGTGTCTTCTCTACAAATGTATGAAATTGTGTGTAAAAAATGTATATATGTATGTAATGTTTATAATTCATGACTTTTGGGTTTATGTTGTTGGATACAATTGTCCAATTGTGGGTTTTCTTTGATGTTACACAAATGCCATATCAGTTGTCAATCTATGCTTACTGAGCTTACTTGGTCAGCAAGACAATTTTTCCTTGTCTACTAAGCATTCCTAGAGATTACTATGTGAAGACAATGTCTCCTAAGCTCACTCAGGCATCAAAGGAAATTATGGTAGAAGGTAGTGTAAATCAACTTCTCTTGGTTAGCAAAGGAAAGTTGGTCAGAGTCAATATCCACCGAGTTCACTTGGTTGCCAAAGGATTTTACAAGTTCACTGTGTTAACCAAGCTTTTGTTGGTTAACATAGGAAATCATCTCAGGATCAGTGTTTACTAAGCTGGGTTGGCTATCAAGGGATTTTTTTGATATGAAGTTTAACTACTTTAAGTATTGTTTTTCTAGCCAACTATGGTAATGATTATTGGTCATTGCAATTTTTAATTGAGCTGACTTGACAATCTGAATGGTATAAATGAATGGTCAAGTTGAGATTCTAATATATAGAAGAGTATGCAATTGTATTAATTGATTGAGAAGGAAAGTGTGTAAGAAAACTTGAAGGATGGTCAGGTATCCTTGTGGAGAAGCAAAGCAATATTCAATCAAGAAGGATCTAGCATGAAGCAGAACAAAGATATATAATTAGCAATTTAGTTGCATCTCATTCAAGTCATTTCATCATTACTTTCGTACCATTATAGTAGTGATTCCAAAATCTCCTAATAGAGTTGGTTGAACAGCTAGTTGTAAATCCTCTAACAAGGTGACAGTTCCATTGAATTGTCTTAAGACCTTTTGCAATCCCACTACTAATAGGGTGATTAAATCCTCTAACAAGGTCAAACCTAACAGTGTATTTTGTAACCTTTAACCAGGTTGGCTCCTAACAGGGCTCACTTCAAAAGAGCGAAAATAGTAACTAGTTACATTGGTGGTTTTTCCCATATTGGGTTTCCACATTAAATCCTGGTGTCTCATGTGTTCATGTTATTTCTTTTATGCTTGAATGTTAATCACTGTAAATGTTTAAGATTAGTTAAAATTAAATCACATTGCTTTTACTAATTTACAACTTTTTTTTGTGTGTTTACCAAACAACAACAACAATAAGTTTTATTGTTAACATCCAAGGGATCTGAGATATTTTTGTGGTAAAAGATTCACCCCCCCTCTTAGTTACTCCATATATATTTCCAAAAATTGGTATTAGAGCTGTTGGTGCTTGCAGGAAAGGTTTCAAGGACCTAAGCTAAAGATCAGGATGTCTTATAAGAGGAAAATTCCAAAGCTTAATAGAGACAACTTTTCAGCATGGCAGGGACTCATGAGAATTCATCTAGCTTCCATTGGTGATTCAAGATTGAAATACTTTGATCAAGAATACACAACTCCTACTGGTACATTATCTATTGGATACATTGCTAAGAAAAAGAACCATAACACCATGATGATAGATATTGTGTCTACTCTTAGCTATGAAGAATTTGGTGATATCAAGGACTGCAAAACCACTTTTAAAATTTGGAACAAGCTAAAGGACATCTATGGTGGTGATCACAATGTGAGGAGAGCCAAAGCAAAAAGCCTTAGAGGATAATTTGATCAAATGAGAATGAGAAAAGATAAAAATATCGCCAAATATGTGGAAAGAATCAGAGCCAGTGTCAGTGCAATTAAAGCTTTTGGAGGAGATATCAAGGAAGAAATTTTTGTAAGTAAAGTTCTTAGACCATTGCTTCCTATCCATGCAATTAGAGTATCTACTATTCAAGAAAGAAGGTGTGAAAAAAATCATAAGATAACTTTGGATACCTTGGTAGGAAGATTGACAGCCTTTGAGCTAGATAACTTTGACAATTATGTTCCAGCTTCCAAGAATATTGAATCTGCATTTAAGGCTAAGCTTTCACTTAAGGAGAAAGGCAAGAAAATAAAGGACATTCAGTCAAAAAGTGAAGAAGAATCAGAGAAAAGCTCTTTTAGTGATCTTGAAGTTGTTGAAGCTCTACTTGCAAGGAAATATTCTAGAGGCAAAGGAAAATACAAAGGTAAAGTTCCCCTAATCTATTTTTTATGTGAAGAAATTGGTTTTTTTTCTACCAAGTGCCCAATCAAAGAAAGTAAGGGTGAGAAGAAAGGTCACAAGTGAAATGGCAAGAAGGATTTCAAAAATCATAAATCATTCAAGGACAAAGGTAAGAAGACATGTTTTATGGCTAAAGATTCTGATAATAGTGAAGATGAAATAGTTTACATTGTCGTAAAAGATGAATCTGATGATGAAGAAGATAAGATGACACTTATCTCTCATTTGAGAAAAAATGATACATGGATCATAGATAGTGGATGTTAACATCATATGACTGGAGACAAAACAAATTTTGAACACTTTGAAGATTATAATGGTGGTAGTGTAAGGTTTGGAAACAATGAACCTTTTTGCATAAAAGGGAAAGGTCGAATCTCATTAACCAAAGAATTTGTATGTGACAATGCCTACTAGGTTGAGGGACTAAAGCATAATCTACTAAGTGTGGCATAGCTAATCAACATTGGATTCAAGGTAGAATTCATGCATGGCAAGGCAAGACTGCTAGATGAAAAAGGAAAACTAATTGGATCAGGCAAACAAACAAAAGGTAACATATTTTATCTTGATCTTGGTGATTGCTCATGTTTTACTGCTCAAGTTGAAGAAAGTTGGTTATGGCATAGAAGGTTATGTCATGTAAATTTTGATAACATGGTAAAAATAAGAAAATTCAAGAAAGTAAGAGGCATTCCTAGTTTGAAGAAACTAGATATTGGTTTATGCAAGAATTGTCAGATTGGCAAAATGGGAAAGACTAGTTTTAAAAGCAAAAACTATCAATCTAAAGATGTCTTGAAAATTGTGCATACTAATTTGTGTGGACCTATTGGAATAGAAATCTATAGTGGGGAAAAATTCTTTATTCTTTTTCTTGATGACTATTATAGAATGATGATTGCTATGTATGTAAGAGAAAAGTTAGAAGCATTTGAGAAATTAAAATGGTATTTGGCAAGAGTAGAGAAAGAAATAGGGAAAAGATTGAAATGATTAAGATCAGATAGATGTGGTTAATTCATCTCCAATGAATTCAATAACTTTTGCATTGAAAGAGGGATCAAAAGATAGATATCAGCCCCTCGAACTCCCAAGTAGAATGGAATAGCTGAAAGAAGAAATAGGTCTATCATGGATTGTGTAAGGACTCTAATGATTGAGAAAAAAATTGCCATCAAATACTATAAGGAAGCTATCAACACTATAGTTCATACCTTAAATCGAGTACAGTTGAAGGACTCATATAAAACATCCTATGAGTTATGGTATGACTATAAACCCAATGTAAGTTACCTAAAAGTATTTGGAAGTAAATGTTATATCTTGAAAGACTCTAGAAAAGGAAAATTTGATGTGAAAGGTGATGAAAGTATATTCTTAGGTTATTCTTGCAAGAGTAAGGCATATAGATGTTTGAATTTGTCTACTCATTAAATCATAGAAAGTGCAGATGTGAGAATTGATAATTTGTAGAAAGGATTGAAGAAGAAAGAAAAAAGGAACTAGAAGATTATAGGAGATTTGTTTACATTGAACCTAATACATTACCAGACACATCTATCAATAAGGAGACTTCTAATCCTAAGTCTTCCTCAGTCACTGAGTTGCAAGAAGTTCAAACCGAGTCACAAGGACCTGAGTCACATTCTAAAGCTCCTGAGCTAACCCCTACCGAGTCTGAGCAACCAAAACTAGAAGTTGAAGTTCAAGAGGATGATAATGCAATTCATTCAAAAGGCAAGGAAGTTGTATTGGCCAAGTATGTCAGAAGACATCATGCACTAGATCAGATTATTGGAGATAAATTAGAAGGTACTATGACAAGAAGCAAGCTAAAAGGTACATGTTTACTTGCTAATTTTGAACCTAGAAATGTTAAAGATGCATTAGAAAATGAAAGTTGGATTGAGGTCATGAATGAAGAGATAGAGGAAATAGAAAAGAATAAAACCTAGACTCTCGTACCTAGGCCTAAAGATAAAAATGTGATTGGAACAAAATGCATATTCAAAAATAAGTTGAATGAAGATGGTAAGGTATCAAGAAACAAAGCTAGACTGGTATGTAAAGGCTACTCTCAAGAAGAAGTCATTGATTATGGTGAAAATTTTTCTCCTGTTGGAAGACTAGAAGGTGTCAGGACATTACTTGCATATGCAACACATAAAATATTTAAGGTATATCAGATGGATGTTAAATCTGCATTTCTCAATAGTATTCTTGATGAAGAAGTCTACATTGAACAACCAAAAAGATTCATTGATCCAAACAAAAGGGAAATGGTATGAAAATTACACAAAGCATTGTATGGTCTAAAACAAGCTCATAGAGCATGGTATGAGAGGTTGCACAACTACCTTATACATATTGGTTTCTAGAGAACTAATGATAATAGTAGTTTATACATCAAGGAAGGACTAGACAAAAAGATTGTATTGGTAGAAATATTTGTGGATGATACTTTATTTACAAGGAATGATGATCTATGCAAAGAATTTTTAGAGCAAATGAACAAAGAGTTTGAAATGTCTATGTTTGGTGAGATTAAGTTCTTTTTTGGACTTTAGATACAGTAGAGTAAGAATGGTATCTACATCACTCAGTCTAAGTATATCAAGGAGATACTCAAAAAAATTGGTATGGAAGATTCAAAAGGAGTTGGAATCCCCATGTAAAATAGATTAAAGCTAACCAAAGATGATGATTCAAAAGAGGTAGATCAGACCTTATACAAATCAATGATTGGAAAATTACAGTATGTAGTTCATACAAGGCCTGATATTGCTCTTGCAGTTGGCATAGTGACAAGATTCTTGGAAAAACGTAGAGAAAATCATATTATGGCAATCAAAAGAATCTTGAGATATTTGAAAGGTACTGAAGACTATGTCTTATGGTATAAACTTGGAGGAAATCTAGACTTAAAAGTATTTGTTGATGCTGATTGGGAAGGAAATATTGATGACAGAAAGAGTACAAGTGGTGGAACATTATTTCTTGGTAAAAGGTTGGTATCTTGGACAAGCAAGAAGAAAAATTACACATCCCAATCCATAGCAGAAGCAGAATATGTTGCAGCAATAGTAAATTGTTCTAATATTGTTTGGTTTAAACAATTGTTGAAAGGCATGAAGGTTGAGATCAAAGAACTAGTTGTCATGTTTTGTGATAATACAAGTGCAATTAACATATCAAAGAATCCAATGATGCATTCCAAAACCAATCATATTTCTATAAAATATCATTTTGTTAGAGAATTGGTGTAGGATAAAGAAATTAGATTGGAATATGTCCATACAAAAGAACAAATTTTAGACATATTTACCAAGCCATTACCTAAGGAAGAATTATTGTATCTAAGAGGTAAGCTAAGGTTCATTCCCCTATCTGAAGCTCACTAAATAATTTTTTAGTGATGCATCAACAAGAACCAAGTTGAAGATTTATCAGTTGATGCAGCATAGTCAAGAGAACATTTCATATGAATCAATACTCAAGGTACATTGATACTCATTTGGTATGTGTTGTCTTTGGCATGTGTTTTCAAAGAGGGAGAGTTTAGTATCATATCTTTCTAAAAAAAAATTTAAGGAAGAAGCTATGTAATTCCTTCACAGAGGGAGATTACTGCATGAGAAGCTTGTGGTATAAAATCTAAGAGGGAGAAACTTTCTATCATAGAAAATCTTTTTTTCAAATTTCATTATGCTATGACATGTTGTGTTGCCATCAATGTCAAAGAGGGAGATTGTTGGATACAATTTTCCAATTGTGTGTTGTCTTTGATGTTTTTGATTAGATAAATAGGTTTTACAGGGACCCTAAAACCCAAGAGTTAAAACATTAACAAGGCTAATGTTGTCTTTGATGTTACACAAATGTCATATAAGTTTTTAGTCTGTGCTTACTGAGCTCACTTGGTCAACAAGACAGTTTTTCTTGTCTACCAAACATTCTTGGAGATTACTCTGCAAAGACAGTGTCTATCGAGCTCACTCGGGCATTGAAGGAAATTATGGTAGAAGGTAGTGTTAACCAAGTTCTCTTGGTTAACAAAGGAAAGTTGGTCAGAGTTAGTATCCATCGAGTTCACTCAGTTGCCAAAGGATTTTGCAAGTTCATAGTGTTAACCAAGCTTCTGTTGGTTAACACAATAAATCATCTCAAGATCAGTATTTACTGAGCTGGATTGGCTATCAATAGATTTTGTTGATATGAAGTTTAACTACTTTAAGTATTGTTTTTCTAACTGACTATGGTAATGATTATTGGTCATTGCAATTTGTAATTGAACTAAATTCACAATCTGAATGGTATAAATGAATGGTCAAGTTGAGATTCTAATATATAGAAGAGTATGCAAGTGTATTGATTGATTGAGAAGGAAAGTGTGTAAGCAAACTTGAAGGATGGTTAGATATCCTTGTGGAGTAGAAAAGCAATATTTGATTAGGAAGGATCTAGCATGAAGCAAAATAGAGATCTACAATGAGCAATTTAGTTGCATCTCATTTAGGTCATTTCATTGTTACTTTCTTACCATTGTAGCAGTGATTCCAAAATCTCCTAATAGAATTGGTTTAATAGCCAGTTGTAAATCCTCTAACAAGGTGATAGTTCCATTGAATTGTTTTAAGACCTCTTGCAAACCCACTCCTAACTGGGTGACTAAATCCTCTAACAAGGTCACACCTAATAGTATGTTTTGTAACCTTTAACCAGGTTGGCTCCTAACAAGGCTCACTTCAAAAGAGTGAAAATGGTAACTAGTTACATTGGTAGTTTTTCCCATATTGGGTTTCCACATTAAATCCCAGTGTCTCACGTGTTCATGTTATTTCTTCCATGTTTTCATGTTAATCATTGTGAATGTTTAAGATCAACTAAAAGTAAATCACACTACTTTTACCGAGTTACAACATTTTCTATGTGTTTATAGAATAATAGTAGCAATCAGTTTTATTGTTAACATCCAAGGGATCTGAAATATTTTTGTGGTAACTGATTCAACCCCCCTCTTAGTTACTTCATCTATATTTCCAACATATGTGTAGTAGACTTCGCAAAATAAAATTTCTCCTTACATTTGGTTGTCTATATGGAACAATGATAGCAAATGTGTGTCAAATGTGTTGTTCTACTAATGCATAAGTTTGGTATGTATAAAATGTGCATGTATATAATGTTTATGTCTCAAAATTTAAAAGTAAAGGCAAAAACAACACAATTTAATCAACCCTAAAATTAAAAAATATTTTAGATGGAGACTAATGAAATAATTTTATTTATCTAGGGTTTGATTTTTTCCCAAGCTTAATTGTCTAGCCAAGTAGGGACACATTAAGCCTTGCACCAGCTCAATTTTCTGACTACCTTGGAAAATTTATACCTGAAAAAATAAAGTGATCAATAGAGAGTTGCTTGTCAACATAGAAAATTCAACAACAGGGCAATTCTAAAATAAATGCCAACACTATCAACATTGATATGTAAACATCTTCAAATATAATTAATGCAAAAAAACTAATTCCTTGTTAAGAACACTTATCAATGTTGTACAAAGAAGAGGAAAGAGTCCTTCTTAGCCACAAAGGGGGAAAATGATGCAGGAGCTTTTAGTGGCTTTTTGATGCATGATCTTTTAGTACTTTTTAAAAAGCTTTTAATGCTTTTCTTAGTTTTTTAGAAAGTTGATTTTTATTAATAACCTCAAAATATTACATCCAATTTTGAATGTTAGTTGGCAGTTCATCTTATCTTAGTTTTAGGAAGCTTCTAAAAAAATCATCTTTTTTTAAGTTGTTTTAAATTTTTTTACCAAAAATGGCAAAAAATAGTTTTATGGAAAAAATTGCCAAAAAATGGTAATTTCATATTTATATTTAAATTTGTATTTCCTCTCATCATAGGGGAAGGGAATTGGGAAGATGAATAAAGAATAATTTGGAGTTCTAATATTTATTGTTGTGTTCTTTCTCTCTTATGTTTCTGTTGATTATTTGAGGAATTTTGGCTCCATCATTTGGTATTAGAACACAAAAGTTCTGGGAAAAGGAAATTTTTTTGGTTGTGTGGTTTTGAGTTTATATTTATGCAGGTTGAGAAGAGGAACTAGCTTCTTGAAGACTAGGTAGAGAAGATAAAATACCTAGGTTGACACAAAGGCAAAGCAGAAGCAAGGTTAATGGACTCATTTGAAGAACTAGATTTATTGATGAAGCATTAATTAAAAGAAGCCATAACCAACATGTCTACTCAATGTTTTGGAAGAATGATGTTGAATAAGTGTGAATTAAGTTACAATTTTAATGATACATTTAAAAAATATACTATGATCAATGTATGATACAAAAAAATTCTAAACATCATAAGAAACCTATATTAGTACATTAAGGATAGAGATACTTCTAACTATTAAGAATCTAGATTATTCATTAATTAAATCAAGATCCTATAGAATCTTTTAGGAGGTTGTCAAGTAGATAGATGCTATATAGGTTGAAGGTCCTTAACCTAAACATATAATTAAATATACCCTTACAGTTCCTTTGTTTTTCATTCCTATGTGTGTATTTATTAATATGTATCTTCTATTCCAAAATTACCCAAATGTACTTACACTATCTCCAAAACTATATTGATGCTTGTTAGGATAAGAGGGGTATTACACAAAATTATAAATTCTTACAACAATTATGATAAATATATGCTCTAATTTAGTGATCCTCAAAAGTAGACAACTTAAAAATCTTTGTTGTAATTATGATTGTTCAAGTAAATTCAATTTAGAGATTTGGTGATGCTTCTCATTCTTATTGACACTCGGCTAACCTAACCTATGCAATGCAACAACTCTTAAAGAGTGTCTTCTCTACCAATGTATGAATTTGTGTGTGTGTGTGTGTGTGTGTGTGTGTGTGATGTTTATAATTCATGACTTTCAGGTTTATGTGTACTAGACTTCACAAAATGAAATTTCTCCTTACATTTAGTTGTCCATATGGAACAATGGTAGCAAATGTGTGTCAAAGGATTTGTTCTGCTAATGCATGAGTTTGGTGTGTATAAAATGTACATGTATATAATTTTTATGTCTCAAAATTTAAAAGAAAAGGCAAAAACAACACAATTTAATGAACCCTAAAATTTAAAAATATTTCAAACAGAGACCAATGAAATAATTTTATTTATCTAGGGTTTGATTTTTTTCCCAACCTTTATTGTCCAACCAAATAGGGACACATTAAGCCTTGCACCACCTCAATTTTATGACTTCCTTTGAAAATTTATACTTGAAAAAATAAAGTGATCAATAGAGATTTGCTTGCCAACATAGAAAATTCAACAAACAAGACAATTCTAAAATAAATGCCAACACTATTAATATTGATATGTAAACATCTTTAAATATAATTAATGCAAAAAAAATAATTCCTTTTTAAGAATGCTTATCGATGTTGTACAAAGAACAGGGAAGAGTCCTTCCTAGCCACAAAGGGGAAGAATGATGCAGGAGCTTTTAGTGGCTTTCTGATGCATGATCTTTTAGTAGTTTTTAAAAAGTTTTTAATGCTTTTCTTAGTTTTTAGAAAGTTGAATATTATTAATAACCTCAAAATATTACTTCCAATTTTGAATGTTAGTTGGAAGTTCATCTTATCTCAGTTTTAGGAAGCTTAAAAAAAAATCATCTTTTTTAAAGTTGTTTTAAAAAAATTACCAAAATGGCAAAAAATAGTTTTATGAAAAAAATTGCGAAAAATGGTAATTTCAGATTTGTATTTCCTCTCATTATATGGGAAGGGAATTGGGAAGATTAATAAAGAATAATTTGGAGTTCTAATATTTATTTTTTTGTTCTTTCTCTCTTATGTTTCTATTAATTATTTGAGGAATTTTGGTTGCATCGTCTAGTATCATAGCACAAAATATTTGGGAAAAGGAGAATTTTGTGGTTGTGTGGTTTTGAGTTTATGTTTATGCAGGTTGAGAAGAGGAACTAGCTTCCTGAAGACTAGGTAGAGAAGATAAAATACCTAGCTTGAGGCAAAGGCAAAGTAGAAGCAAGGTTAATGGACTCATTTGAAGAACTAGGTTTATTGATGAAGTATTATTTAAAAGAAATCATAACCAACATGTCTACTCAAGGTTTTGGAGAATGATGTTGAATAAGTGTGAATCAAGGTACAATTTTAATGATACATTTAAACAATATACTATGATCAATGTATGATACAAAAAAATTCTAAACATCATAAGAAAGCTCTATTAGTACATTAAGGATAGAGATACTTCTAAGTATTAAGAATATATATTATTCATCAATTAAATCAAGATCCTATAGAACCTTTTAGAAGGTTATCAAGTAAATAGATGTCATATAGTTTGAAGGTCCTTAACCTAAATATGTAATTAAATATATGCTTATAGTTCCTTTGTTTTTCATTTCTATATGAATCTTCTATTCCAAAATGACCCAAATGTACTTATATTATCTTGAAAACTATATTGATGCTTGTTAGGATAAGAGGGGTATTACACAAGATTATAAATTCTTACAATAATTGTGATAAAAATATACTCTAATTTAGTGATCCTCAAAGGTACACAATCAAAAAACCTTTGTTGTTTTTAGGATTGTTCAAGTAAATTCAATTTAGAGATTTGGTGATGTTTCTCACTCTAATTGACACTAGGCTAACCTAACCTATGCAATGCAAGAACTCTTAAAGAGTGTCTTCTCTACCAATGTATGAATTTGTGTGTACAAAATGTATATGTGTATGTGATGTTTATAATTCATGACTTTTGGGTTTATGTGTATTGGACTTCACAAAATGAAATTTCTCGTTACATTCAGTTGCCCATATGGAGCAATGGTAGCAAATGTGTGTCAAAGGTGTTGTTCTACTAATGCATGAGTTTGGTGTGTATAAAATGTGCATGTATATAATGTTTATGTCTCAAAATTTAAAAGTAAAGTATATTAAAACACACACACAAATTAATCAACCCTAAAATTTAAAAATATTTCAAACAGAGACCAGTGAGATAATTTTATTTATGTAGGGTTTTATTTTTTCCCAACCTTTATTGTTCAACCAAATAGGGACACATTGAGCCTTGCACCAACTCAATTTTTTGACTTCCTTGGAAAATTTATACCTGAAAAAATATAATGATCAATAGAGAGTTGCTTGCCAACATAAAAAATTCAACAACAAGACAATTCTAAAATAAATGCCAATACTATTAACATAAATATATAAACATCTTCAAATATAATTAATGCATATAAACTAATTCCTTGTTAAGAATTCTTATTGGTGTTGTACAAAGAAGAGGGAAGAGTCCTTCTTGGCCACAAAGGGGAAAAATGACACCAGAGCTTTTAGTGGCTTTCTGATGCATGATGTTTTAGTAGTTTTTAAAAAGCTTTTAATGTTTTTCTTAGTTTTTAGAAAGTTGATTTTTATTAATAACCTCAAAATATTACTTCCAATTTTGAATGTTAGTTGGCAATTCATCTTATCTCAATTTTAGGAAGCTTCAAAAAGAAAATCAGCTTTTTAAAGTTGTTTTAAAAAAGTTACCAAAAAATGACAAAAAATTGTTTAATGAAAAAATGCCAAAAATGGTAATTTCAGATTTGTATTTAAATTTTTATTTCCTCTCATCATAGGGGAAGGGAATTGGGAAGATGAATAAAGAATAATTTGGAGTTCTAATATTTATTTTTGTGTTCTTTCTCTTTTATGTTTCTATTAATTATTTGAGGAATTTTGGCTCCATCATTTGGTATTAGAACACAAAATTTATGGGAAAAGGAAATTTTTGTGGTTGTGTGGTTTTGAGTTTATGTTTATGCAGGTTGAGAAGAGGAACTAGCTTCCTGAAGACTAGGTAGAGAAGATAAAATACCTAGGTTGACACAAAGGCAAAGCAAAAGCAAGGTTAATGGAGTCGTTTGAAGAACTAGATTTATTGGTGAAGTATTTGCATAAGAGGAGAAAAGAAAATAAAATAAAAGAGAGAGAGAGAGAGGAAGAGAAAGGAGGAAGAGATGAGGCAATTAGAGCTAAAAGAAATTTTAAGAAAATTACAAGAAAGTTGGTAACAATTAAGAAAGCTAATGGAATTAGAAATGCAAAAATGGTACCTACCAGTCAAGAAGAAGATCACATGGCCTATCAAAAAAAAATCAGAAGAGGAAAATGTAGGAAATGAAAAATAAAATATTGTAGGAGGAAGAGGTAGAAAATGAAATGGAAAGTATACCTATGATTTTTTTGACATCAAGCACTGAAGAAAACATTGTAAACATAGTCGTAGAAGAGTATTCCTATCATTCTCAAGTATTTGAATTTTATGTTTAGAATGAGAAAGTGGAAGTGCATGTTTATAAGAAGGTTTCTCATGATGATATTTCAAATTTATTTTTTAATATGGAATATATGTATTTTCAAAGATATTATGAAAATTGTGGTAATGGAGAACATGTTGACATATTATATGTTGAAGACATAAATTATTATGGTATAAAGGTTTATGCAAAAGAAATGGAATTTTGGTTTTTAAAGGTCGAGAAGATGTTGAGTAGAATATGGGTTAAGAAAAATAAGAGGAAGAGGGATCCAATGACAGTTGCAAAGATGAATGATAAAATGTCAAAAAATTGGAAGACTAGGAAGAAGGAACAAAATTGCATTCCTCTAACTTTAAGAAAATAAACTGTACACATTCAAAAACAACTTGTAGGAGTTGTGCTCTTTAAACTAGAGGAGAATGATGCAGGAGATTTTAGTGGCTTTCTGATGCATGATCTTTTAGTAGTTTTTTTTTTTTTTTTAATTAATGTTTTTCTTAGTTTTTAGAAAGTTGATTTTTATTAATAAGCTCAAAATATTACTTCCAATTTCGAATGTTAGTTGGCATTTCATCTTATCTCAGTTTTAGGAAGCTTCAAAAAAAAATATATTTTTACGTTGTTTTAAAAATATTACCAAAAATGGAAAAAATAGTTTTATGAAAAAATTTGCCAAAAATGATAATTTCATATTTGTATTTCCTCTCATCGTAGGGGAAGAGAATTGGGAAGATGAATAAAGAAAAATTTGGAGTTCTAATATTTATTTTTGTGTTCTTTCTCTCTTATGTTTCTATTAATTATTTGAGGACTTTTAGCTGCATCAAAAAATATGTGGTTGCCTAAAATCTTTAAATGTGTAGACATATGAAATGGTTAAATTGGGATTGTCATTTTCTCTGCCAATTCACAAAAGTGAAAAAATAACCAACGCTATCCAACATCATTTTTCTGTGTATCAACCAAATAGGTATCTCTTGCTTCTTTTAACCTATGAAGTTTTCTACCTAAGACTTCACTTCGATATTGAAAACAAAATATCAATGAACCATATGAAGTGGAGGGAGATCGATGATAGAATAGAGGCATGAAGCACACATATATTCATGGACTTCTCTTCTATGATCAATTGAGGATGTAAATTTTGATGGCCTACATATGTTTTCTTGGTATAAAAAATTCTATTATGTTCGATGGAGGACACGATTACAAACACTTACAAAAATTAAGGTGAAAATATGCTCTAATCTATTTATCCTCAAAAGAACACAACTACGATATCTAAAGTACAAAGAGGGTCATAAAAAATAATTACACAAATGGGACCCATCGGACATTGCAATGGCCAAATTCAAAGAATAGAAAGAAAATGGGGTTTATCATGTACTCCAGTAACCAAATCAAAAAATTCTCTCAATCAATGGGTTTCCTTCGATTTTAAACTAGTTTGATTTATTACAGTTCTATATAAATATTGATTTGGAACATTAGGGCTAAAGATCTCAACATTGGTATATCTTTATTAAATAATCAAATAGTAAGGTAATAAAAGGTTGTTTTAAAGAAATTGACAACAACAAATTAAGCTAAATGAATAGGAAAAAAAGAAGAGTTAAAAGTGGAGTTAGATGCAAACTAATTGAAAAATAATTAACAAGAAGGCCTAATAATTTTCCAATGAAAAAAGTGATTTTATAGGAGAAAATACTCCACACAACCTATTGACTAAATTATTAATAAAGAAGTATTTTTAGGCTTCCACTAGATCATTGATTTTGATCTAAAATTTAATGTTAATTGTAATAAATTTGGACTTTATCACTTATGAAATTTGTATTGTACATATTAAATGTAGTTCATATAGTATCAAGTTTTAATCTAGAAGGAAAAATCAATTTTAGTCCAGTCAAGTTCATGTCAAGGGACAACATGAAAGAGCTAACATAAGGAAGGGTTGAAAAACTAGGGCCAAAGGCACACCTAACTATCCAAACACCTTGCTAAGTAAACACAATGAAAGCATATACCCAAAGAACAACACCAGGGAGAGAGAGTGAGAGAGAGAGGGCGGGGGCGGGGAGAGAGATGGGGGCGGAGGGGGGAGAGAGAGAGAGAGAGAGGGGGGGGGGGGGGAGAGAGAGAGAGAGCACTTTAATTGATTCATCAAATTATTAACATATATACCCAACTGTAAGGCCTTCTGGGTTACAGCTAGATACAAAATACAACTTCAAGATCTATGATCTAGCTTCAAAATTACAATTCCATAAACATCTTCTCTAAACTCTCTAAGTTCCTACCTTACCTTAAACTAGACCAAATACCTCTATTTATACTTGCCAAAATGACTTACAAAAGATTCTAAATCTTTACATAATAGAAAGGTCAATCTTAAAATGGTCTGCACTCATCCCAAGACAACATCCTATCACTAAATTCACAATCCAAATTAAATACATAAGTCAGCTCTAACTAAGAACCAATCATAGATAAACTCATTTAAAGAAGGAAAGCAATACATGATCGACCATAAAAAAGATCACCCAACTACTTGACACATAAAAGATATAGATCATCAAAGAAACTCAGTTAATACTAAATCAGTCATAGTTGCAACTTGATGAACACTTGACCTAAAATGCAATTTGATCAATAGTGGAACTCGACTAGAATTTCAACTTGATCGATACTTAACTTAGTCAAAGCTATCACTCGATGAACATAGCCACTCGATAACTACTGCAACTCGATACTAATTGTTAGAGCTTGATTAGCATTGTTGGAGCTTGGTTAACATTGTTGAAACTTGGTTAAAACTACTAGGGCAAACATATGAGCAAGATTACAAGGCAACCTAGGATGCTCCTACATCAGACAACCAGGGTTGAAAGAAATGATTTTCTTGAATCATGCAAGTATAACAACCTAAGTTGAATCCAACTTAGATTGAGAAATCATGTAGCATCTTCAAGTGGTCTATTCTTCCACTTCACTAAATACTCATAGTAATATTTTCCTCTTGTTTTGTTACCAACTCTCTAATCCAATATGTGTTCAACCTCTTCAATCTGCTTCTTAGGATAGCCACTTGAACTTCATCAAAGTAATTTCCAATCTTGAACTTTACAACACAATGTTCACTTACCAATATCTTATGATCATCCCTAATCCATGAAACAATATGATAGGGTTTAGGATGCTTTAGCCTCTAAAATTTCAACTTTGTAACTAGCTCCTCTGATGCCAAATTTTATTGAACTTCCATTGTCAATGATCACTTTGCAATATTTTCTAGCCATCTTACATCTGTTCTTGAAAAGACTTCTCCTTAGGATGGGTTCCTTATCAGTTCCCTTATTACACAAAGCTCTTCTCATCATCAAATTTTCTCCAACCTCAGGTCCACTTGATGAACCCTCAAGTTCTCCTTGAACCATAGCATGTATGTTTCCTTGTTCATTCTCACCAAAGGATATACACTCAAAGGATCAATCCTTTCTTTACCACATCTAAAAAAATTACCAAAAACCACCTCCAGAATAAGAATTACCTCTTCCTTGGTAAGAAGTAG
This sequence comes from Cupressus sempervirens, assembly GCA_028749045.1. Taxonomy (NCBI): domain Eukaryota; kingdom Viridiplantae; phylum Streptophyta; class Pinopsida; order Cupressales; family Cupressaceae; genus Cupressus; species Cupressus sempervirens. Next base: position 480,961,897 of record CM053793.1, on the reverse strand, counting down.
TACCTCCTTAGTAAGAATTACCATTTTTCCATTTGGTCTTGCCTTTGTCATCATTTTTGCATTCATATTTTCTATTATATTGCATAGAATTTTCAGATATGCCACCTACTCCATAATATCTACCTTTGCCTCTCTAGAATCTACCATCTTTGTCTTTTTGTCTTTGGTGATGCTTATTTGTCAAGATCTTCTTAGCTTTCAAGGTATATTGATATGCTTCTTCCACACTTTACAATTTCACAAAACTTATCTCATCTTGAATTTTAAATCTTAATCCATTTAGATACCTTACAACTTTCTCAACCTCATCATCTACATGTCTAGATCTAATGTCCAATCTATAGAATTCCTCAGTATACTCCTTCATAGTCATGTCCTTTTGTCTCAAATTTTGGATCTTTCTCAATAAGATAATTTGTTAATCAGCAAGAAGGAAATTCTTCTTCACCTTAATGTCATAACCTTATCCTTTCCTCTCCTTTGTCTACCAATTTGCAAATGCTCACACCATAGTGAGGCATGACCTTTCAACTTAGTGATTGCAATTTTTAGCTTCCTATAAACTCAAAGAAATTCCCCATAGTAGAGATCCAATCCAACACAACATTGGTGTCCAATTTTCCATCATAAGAAACAACTTCTACAACATGCTTTGAATCTACCCTAGACAATACTCTCAATAATATTTCCTCATCTTGATCTTCCTTAGGTTCTAGATTATGATTTGGTGTCATTATTTCATCATCACTCACATCATCAAGATGTGCTCCTTTCCTCTAGGTTGTCTCCACAACATCTAATCTAGCTACAATTTTTCTCAACATGTTCATAATAGCAGTATCAACATTTCCTCTACCTCAAACCATGTTTATAGATAGGTTACTAGAAGATGGTAATCCTCTACAAGTTATAGGTCAAATCTGAAGATATGGCACCCTAAAACCAAATTCAACTTAGGTTTCGACATGATCCAATCTCCACAAGGATGAATTTCAAGCTCTAATACCATCTGACACAAGGAAGGATGAACATCTAGGGCCAAAGGCACACCTAACTATCCAACTCAATAAACACAATAGAAACATACACCCAGAGAACAACACAAATGAGAGATAGAAAAAAAAAAAAAATTTATTGATTCATCAAATTATCAGCATACATGTCCATCTATAAGGCCTTCTAGGTTACAACCAGATACAAATTACAACTTCAAGATCTGCGATTCAACTTCAAATTAGCAATTCTAGAAACACCTGCTCTAAACTCTCTAAGTTCCTACCCTAAACTAAACCAAATAGCTCTAATTATACTTGCCAAAATGAATTACAAAAGATTCTAGATCACCGCATAATAGAAAGGCTAACCTTAAAATGGTTTGCTCTCATCCCAAGACAAGATCCTATCATTAAATTTAACAATCCAAATTAAATACATAAGTCAGCTCAAACTAAGAACCAATCACAAACAAACTTGGTCAAAGAAGGAAAGTAAGAGACGATTGATTATCAAGAGGATCACCTGACTATTTGGCACATTCAAGAGCTCAATTCTTAAAGGAACTTAGTTAATACTAAATTTAGTAATAACTGCAACTCAACAAGCATTGAACTTAGCCCAAAATGCAACTCAGTCAATACTAGAACTCGAGTAGAACTACAACTTGGTCGATACAAGAACTTGGTCAAAAATATCACTCAATCAACATAGCCACTCGACAATTACTCAAACTTAGTAAGCACTATTAGAACTTGATTAATACTACTAGAGCTCAGTTAATACTATTGGAACTTGGTTAAAACTACCAGAATGAATAAATGAGTAGGATTACAAGGCAACCCAAGATGTTCCCTACATCAAGAATAAGTAGAGCCAAGTGTCAGGAGTTGTATGATTTGAGTAACATAGTTTTTTTTATTTGAGTTTGGAATGGCACAAATTCTTGGGTAAACTAATTTTTTGATTTAGAAGAGTGTTTATATGATTGAGGAGTCAAACATAGAGGTAATAATGCTTGTAATTGTGGATCATTAATCCCTATGTTGTATTATTAGCTAATCAGAAAAAATGGAAATGTCAAGTGGCAAAAAGAATGAATTCTTGTCATTGATCAATACCTAGAAGCTTCATCAAATGGCTATATAATAAGGTTTTAAGACCTAATTTTTCATTTTAAAAGGTGCTAGAGAAAGGATTGCACAGTTGAAGGTAAATTAGATGTTGAAGGACTAATGTGACTAAGTAGTGCAAGAGAGGAGATCAAGTATATTTGTTACATTGAGGTGATTGAATATTGGAAAGAGAAGATTTTTTATGAGAAGCAAAGTGAAAATTGAAGGATCATGGTACTGATTACATTCTAACTAGTGTATCAAGTGAATATATTAACAGAGTGGTCCTAACATGCCTATTGTAAATATCCTAACAAAGTACTCACTTTATTGTGATATAAAAATCCTTTAATCAAGGTAGACTTAATAGTCTTGTAAGCTCTTAACAAGGTAGACCCCTCACATGGTATATCACCAAAACTAATCAAACTTTGTAACCTTGATAGGCACACTTTATTGTTGCAGTAGTGAAGATTTTGTGGGTGTCATCCCTACCATGGTTTTACCTTCACCTTGGAAGGTTTCTACATTACCATATCTAGTGTTATGTGTTGACCTATTTCTTATATCTAGTATTCATGTTATTAGATGTTAGATCTAATATTACATGTTGTTGCATGTTAAGATTTAAGGTTAAGGTTGATATATGTAGTGAATTGAGTGTGAATGTAATTCATGTTTGAAGTGGTAAAAGTTTTAAAGATCTCGTTTCACCCCACCCCTCTTAGCATCTTACTTTCCCTATTAGATTTCCAAAATATACTTGAATAAGTATTCCTGATTAACACATACAAACATCATGAAATCAAGATAACATAAATCACATACATAATATCAATGTATCAAACTATCATCTTAAGATCACATCCATGTATAAAACCACCACTGCAAAATCAAGTATCTCAATATCAATAGAGGAAAATCCCAAAATTATTCCATAGGGTAGATAAATTTCTAATCAATAATTCTAAGTTTAGGGTGCCTATATGGATCATAGTTCCATCTCCTTTTTAATAGCAACTGGTTCAAGTATTTTGAGGCACACTTAGACTTGTATAGCTAGGTGGAGTTGACTCTTGATACTTGTACATGCCTACTTCACCGACCAACAAGATTTGATGCATGTGTGTGTGTGTGTGTGTTTGTGTGTGTGTGTGTGTGTGTGTGTGTGTGTGTGTGTGTGTGTGTGTACAAAGAGTGACAACATGGAAGGAGGAGTGTGACATCATTTAGATCTCTCAAAGGGTGAGTACAATTTCCTTCCCTCATCCAGAAGATACATAAAACAAAGTAAATACACACACACATGTTGGTATCTCTAACTATTGTTGTCTATTAGTGTCAAACACTTAGTCATTTACAAAGCATAGTCGAGACATGTACATAAGTAATTATGTACTGAGCTCTATAGGAGCTAAGTAAAGTGTATGGTCACTAATTATTTTCTATACAAGCCAAGCTCAAAATTGATTGAGAAATTTCAAGCATGCAAGTGTCAAGTTACATAGTATGTGTCAAGTACAATACAGACTAAGCAACAATAATGTTGAGTATTAGAAAATAGTTAAGGTTGAGAAATGTAGATTTTACATGAAAGTCACAAATGGAATAAATTTTGAGGTAAATCATTTTCAAGCTAGCATGAAAGGAACATTTAATATATGTAGAGGTTTTTATAGAGAGTTTTACGTATTAAAAACATGGATCACAAATCTCTATGTTGTGTGATCAATGATTTAGATGGAGAGCCTAATTATGGAAGCATCTAGAAAACTCTTTACAAAACTATTTAAATAGAGAATATCTTAACCTAGATCGTGTGGCGTGGAGATGAGAAGAGTATGCATGTGAACAAGGAGTAATATGTGAATAGTGAAGTAAAAGATTGATATCAGATTAGAAGTCAGTGAAAATGTTATGTTGTCTCTTAACAGAGCAAGTGACCTAATCAAAGTAGTGAAGGGGAAAGAAAAGTATTATCAAATCAGAGGAAGAGGATCAGTTAGAAAGGAGAAGACTGAAAATTAGATTACAAAGAATACTAAGAGTCAGGTACTGAATTACTTCTAACCAACTTGAATTAGGGTAAATCTCTTAATAGAGTGGTCTTAAAAAATCTTCATAAATTTCCTAATAGAGTCCTTACTTCATTGTAACTGTTAAATCCTCTAACAGGGTGAGACCTAGCAATCTCTTAAGATTTTAATAAGGCAAACCCCTCATAGTGTATATCATATATTATGATCAAATATTGTAACCCTAACAAGTTAACTTTATTACTGAAATAGTGAAGATTTTTAGGTGTCATTATCACCCTAGTTTTACCTTCACCTTGGAGGGTTTCTAGATAACAAATATTTTACATTATGTTTTTATTTTGATGCATGTGATAGATCAGATTTACATGTTACAACAAGTTTATTATTACAAGTTTTACATGAATGAGTTAACTAGTGGGTGTGTGAATGAATTGTTGAAAAGTAAAAGTTCTTAGGATTTTGATTCACCGCACCCCTCTTAGTATCTTATTATCATGTTTATACCTCCATCAATAAATAACACACACACATAAAAATAATGGGTTAGTGGGGTTAAATAATAAACATGAATTAAAAGAAGCCATAACCAAAATGTCTAACCAAGGTATTGGAAGAATGATATTAAATAAGTGTGAATCAAGGTACAATTCTAATGATAGATTTAAAAAATATACTATGATCAATGTATGATACAAAACAAATTCTAAATAGCATAAGTAACCTTTATCAATACATTAAGGATAAAGATACTTATAACTATTAAGAACCTAGTTGATTTGTCAATTAAATCAAGACCCTATAGAACCTTTTAGGAGGTTTTCAAGTAGATAGATTTCATATAGTTTGAAGGTCCTAAACCTAAACATATAATTAAATACATCCTTACAACTACTTTGTTTTCCAATCATATGCGTGTGTTTGTTAAGATGAATCTTGTATTCCAAAATGACCCAAATGTACTTATACTATCTCCAAAACTCTACTGATACTTGTTAGGATAAGAGGGGTATTACATAGGATTATGAATTCTTACAAAAATTAAGGTAAAAATATGCTCTAATTCAATGATACTCAAAAGTACACAACTACAAAATATTTGTTTTGATCAAGTAAAATAGTTTTAAAGGACCCAAAACATTTTACAAAGTAACAAACAACAATAGCTAAGAATACAAGAAGGACTGTGCATTAGCACCAAAAAATAGAACTAACAAAGACAAGAAGCCTTAATACAACTAGCACGAAAAGACCAAAAAAAAATAGCAAAAAGACAACACTAGGATAGCTACAGGGTCTTCAATAAATCGGCAACCTAATCTGCAAGGATATTCATGTTAACCACAGAGGCATTCAAATTATCAATTTCTTTGACTTCCATGACCTCAGTCTTCTTTGATTTAGCCTTGGTGCATTTGTTGACATCGTGGTCCTCTTTCAAGTCCTTTAAACCTTGAATTCTCCCCTATTCTAGTTTGTCTGGTAGAGTGTTAATGTTCACTGCCATAATCTTTAGGATGGAACAAATTTGGTCAGCAAGTTTCTTAACTGCATTCTCAGTGTTGAAAACTCTACTATCAAATCCATCCATCCTTTTTCTACAAATCCTTCATCATCAGTTCCATTGCTCTGCTCTTGGCTTCCAAGGGTGGGACTCTCTTCATTAGATTCTTAACCTCTTTTGCATTATTGATCACATCAAAAAGTCTATCAAGATGTTGATCGAGAGTTATCTCACCTTTGGTGATCTTACATATCTGATCAAACTCCCTCCTAATATCCTACATCTACTCCATCATTCTATTGATATCTCTTTTCATCATACCCAAGTTACTAATGATTCCCTTCAAATACCTATGTTAGTCATAGTTCTTGTTTTGAACCAAGTAATCCTCATCCCTTTCCATATTATCTCTTTCATTGTCTACCTCATTAAGACCTTTTCAACAGCCTTCCCTTGAGAAACCACTTTCTTACCTTTTTCGTTGCATCCTCTTAATCAGAGGTTCATCATCTGAGGAAATTTTTAAAACCCTATCAATTTTCTTCCATTTGGTTTTGGTAGTAATACCAAAATTGCCTTTGGTTTTCTTCCCTATAACCTTCTCCAACTCCTCCTTAGATTTTGTGTCCATCTCAAAATCCACCTCCTTAGTCTTCCTTTTCTTAGCAAACAAGCTCCTAGGTGCTAGCTTTTTCCTCTTCTTATCCACCATCTCATCTCCTTCCTCCTTTATATCCTCATCATAACCCTCATCTTGATCACTCCCCTCAGTATCACACTCCAAGGTTTTTTTACTAAAATGTGGTCTGTCCACTTTTTTTACTTTAAGAAGATTCATGACCAGAACCATCAAGCCCTCATGGAATGCATGATCACCCTCAAGGTCATTCTATATAGCTAAAACGGTGTTACCCAATGATTGTCTAAGATAAAAGGGGATAATAAGTCTAACCATATGCCTAAAATGGTTAACCAGAATAAAGTGGTGTCCAAAAATTTAAGTAAAATGATCATCCAAGGTTAGGTATTCAATCACTATGAACATAAAAAACCTCCAAGGATGAGAAATGGAGCCAGGGCTAAAATAAGAAATGGCAATTTTGACCAGCCGATTTTGCTCCTTAGTTGTATTCACAAACTCTTCAACAACATGATTAGACAACTTCCTATCCTTATAGAAGTTGATACCTTTTGTATCAGGACCAATAAATTCAGCTATAATGTCCTCTATGACCTCCATTCTCTAGTTTTCCACCAAAGTACTTCCATCCTTCCAAGTCTTGATAAATTAGTGAGTAATGGAAGGACTGCTACCCTTTAGCTTCTCCATGAAGCTTGCAAATTGACCATGTTCCAATATATTCCAAATATTAATCTTCTTCTTCCATTCCTTGTATCTTGTTGGCTCAACCCTCTTTCTCTTACCTCCCATCTTCCTCAAACTGTAGCAAATTCTCACAGTTGTAACAAAAATAGACAATATGGAAAACTCAGTGTCAATAAAGGAACAAAGTTTTTTCTTATGCATAAAGACCCACAATCTGTGTGGCAATGAATGATTTGTCTCTTCAAAACTAATCGTAGCCACAACTCCCCATTCCTATCCAATTCATAATTATTCCTCAATTTCATGTTCATCATTATTAAATATTTTTTGTAAACTTTTAACCTTCTCGTACTCTATCAAGGATAGCCCATCAAGAAGGATGTTGTCAGCATGATTCCAAATCATCTTTTCATGACTTTTGCATGTCATGTTCATAACCTAGTCAACAACTTGGTTTTTTTCTCTATAGTTATGAGTGATAACACATTCCCCAAAGGAATTAATCAAATTAATAGCCTTGCAAATAATATTATGGATGGTCCAAGAGGGGTTATTAATTTTATTAAGATAATTAATAATATTAAGGGAATCCCCCTCAAGCTAAATTTTCTCCATATTCATACTCTTGGAAAATATAAAACCATAGAGAGCCACACTAGCTTTCACAATATGGTTAGACTGTTCCCCAATAGGAATAGCCAAAACACCCAAACTATCCCCATTCATATTTATGGTAATGACACCACAACCCGCAATCCCTAGGTTTCCCTTTGAGGCCCCATCAAAATTAATCTTACACCAGCCTTGTAGTGGACAATTCCACCTAGCCAAATTCCTAAGGCTATTATCATTCTGAGAAAATCTTAACCCTTCTAAACTCCAATTTTGAATCACTTTTCCCTCCCATTCATTCTAAGGTTCTTGACATTTCCCGGTAATCCTAATATTCTCAATCACCATATGCTTAATCTTATGAAATGACTAAACAAAATTAGCATCTTTACCCCTGAAAACCCTATCATTTCTTTCCTTCCACACACCCCAACAAAGAAATAGGAGGATGAACTCCCATAACTTCATTAATCAAGGTATTATGAGAAGGAGACTTCCAAGCTAGGAATAACTCTTGAACATTGAGGGGGAAAACCCAATCCATATCTAGCATTCCACATATCCTCTCCCATAACCTTCTAGTATAAGAGCAATGAACTGTCAGATGATTAATTGACTCTTCATCTTCCTTGCAAAGATAAAATCTACTAAAAAAACACATACCTTTCTTCATTAAATTGTAAGTGGTAAGAATTTTATCCTACAAAAGAATCCAAAAAGTTATGTTAGCTTTGGGAGTCAAGCCTTTAAACCAAGCTTTAGCCCAACAAGGCACCTAAGAGTCTTTGAAAGCATTTCCATACAGAGAAGAAATAGAGAACAATCCATTAAGATTATACTTCCATATTAAAGCATCCTCCTCTTGCACTAAAAAGACAACATTGAAAATTTTGTTAAGGTCATTGAGATTCTCATCCACTCTGTTAAGGTTCATCCATTATCCTCTTCCCAATAATCAAGAAAAAAATTACCAAAAAAATTCTTGCATTGATCCATATACCCATTCCACCTCTGATCAAAACTCAGGGCATGATCAAGAATACACATGTCATTCCAAAATGAATAGTCCTTCCATTTTTAACCTTCCATCTAACCCCTTTATTGATAAACTACTTGTTTTTTTGAGCTTGTTTCCAAATCATAGATCCCCCTTGAGTGACCTCACTACTAAAGAAGATATTAAAATCTTAATTCTCCCTATTATATTTATCATTCCATATGTCTATCCATTCTCCATCCTATTTATACAATCTCCATATAAGCTTGGCAAGTAAAGAATCATTCATACTATTAATCTTTCTTAGGCCTAGTCCGCCTTTTTTGACGGGCATGTAGACTTTAACCTAGGCAATCAAAGCCATTCTTTTCTTCTTTTCCATTCCATTCCAGAAGAAATGTTTCTGTATTTTTTCAATGGCCATAGCATACTTCCTAGGAATCTTTAAAACACTCAAAGCATACAAAGGCATATTCTGTAAAGTGGATTTTAGAACAATTAACTTACCAACCTGGCTGAGGAGGGATCCTTTCTAGCCAGCTAACTTTGAGTGGATTTTGTCAATCAGAGAAATCCATAAGGACTCAAGAGGATCAAGACAGAGAGGTAGACCAAGATAAGATCTCAGAAGGCTATCAACCTCACATCCAATGATTCTTTTGATTTTGTTTTGCCTATACTCATTAACATTGATAAAGTAAATCAAGTTTTTGTTCCAATTAATAATCTTTCTAGTAGTCTGTCCATAATCTTGAAGAGCCTTTTTGATATTTCTCTCATTTTTGTCAAAGGCTCCTCCCATCTCGATTGAGTCATCAACAAATTGTTGATGAGAGAAAGTTAAATTCTTAGAGGAAGGTCTTAAACCCACAAAATCCCCCTTAAGAATCATTTTTTCCACATATCTACCTAAACACTCAGCCATGAGAATGAATGGGATAGGAGATAGCAGATCCCCTTGCCTTGAGCCACAAGAAGCCTAGAAGAAAGGAGTCAGAGAACCATTAACAAGAATAAAAAAGGTGTCAGATGAAACCAACATAAGAAACAACTCCAAAAATCTTTTATTAAACCCAAAAGCTTTCAACCCACACTTTAAAAACTCCCAGTCTACCCTATCATATGTTTTGGATAAATCAAGCTTTAATAAGAACTTCTCTTTCTTGGATTTAGTGAGGGAGTGAATATTTTCATGCACCGTAATCATAGAATCCAAAATCTGCCTACTTGGAACAAACCCATTCTATTGTCTCGAAATCAAAGTAGGTAATAAAGATAAAATTGTGAGAGTAAGAATTTTGAAGATGATCTTACAAAAAGAATTACAAAGACTGATTGGTCTAAATTGGTCCATGCTATCAACACTAGGCTTTTTGGGTATCAAAGCCAAAAAAGTACCATTCAACACTTTAAGGAGTTTTCTAGACCCAAAGAACTCTTTAACACCATTAAAAACACACTCTTGAATGATATGGTAGTAAGTGTCAAAAAAGAGGAAGGGGAAACTATCTAGGCCAGGAGGTTTGTCCCCATCAAAGGAAAAAATTGTCTTATTTATTTCATTATTGGAGAGGATGGAAATGATATTTTTATTCTAATAATCTAAGATGCTATTCGGGATACACTCCAAAAACTCCTTTTTTTTTTTTCCTTATCCAGATTGGGTTCACTCTCTAGTAGACCACTAAAAAAGTTCATGGCTTCCCTTTTAATAGCTTCATCATCATTAGTAAAAACATCATGAACATTAAGCCTAGAGATTTTATTAACCATTCTATGCTTCAAAGTAGTCATATGGATAAATTTAGTATTCCTATCCCCCTCTTTTAAAAAAGCTTTTCTAGACCATTGTCTCCAATACATCTCCTCCTTGGTAATAATATCATGCATCTCAATCAGTTTTAAATCTTCCTCCTTCCTAGGCACATACTCATAACCCTCAAACTAAATGTTGTCTTGAATGTGTTTTAATTTTGCAAGAATCCTCTTTTTGTTGTCAAAGATGTTCCCAAAGGTTTCCTTGTTCCATATTTTGATATTATCTTTAACATTTCTCAGTTTTTTAGCAACTTCAAACATAGTTGTTCCCTCTACCTGAATTCCCCACCAAGCCTTAATAAGGTTTTCCAACCCAGGATGAAGATTCCAATTTTTTTCAAAGTGAAAGGGGTAGTGCTTCTTAGTTGTGATTGGATCATCCAAAAGAAAAATGGGGTATTGATCAAAGCCCACTCTCACATGAGCAGATAAGGAGCATTTATAATGCAAAAACCAATCATTACTAATAAGGGCTCTATTCAACCTCACTTGGATGAGGTCCTTCCCTGACCTTTTATTCATCCAAGTATAGTCAACACCATGCAGATCCATGCCATGAAAAAAATGACTACAATAAACTCCATCAAATCCAATCTATTGTCCAAATTAGTCTGACTATCTCCCATCTTCTCATTCTCTTTCAAAGGTGTATTAAAGTCACCCATAATGACCCAGTTCTCATCTACAAAAAAATTTCTCTGATTAGAAAGATCAACCTAAAGATCTTTCCTACCCCATTTGGTATTAGGAGCATAAATATTAGTTAATAGCCATAAGTATCATCCTTAGTATTAGAAAATCTAATATTGATCATATTTCTATTCTATGAAACAAGTTCCCCACAAATATATTTATCATTCCAAAAACAATCATACCTCCTAAGGCCTCATCATCATCACCTCGTAAAATCTTGTCACTTTTAAACAACAAAAGACTTTGAACTTTATCTTTTAGCATCTTAGTTTCCTGCAGAAGAACAATATACAACTTATTATCTCTAATCATGTTCCTCACCATATCTTTCTTATGAGGATTATTTAATCCCCTGATATTCCATGAAATAAAATTCATTTCTTATGGAAAGATTGTGATTCTAAGATAGTCCTCTAACTACCATCTGCTATACTTTTGTTTGTCTCCACAATTCTTCTTGGCACATTAGAGGGTCTCCCTACAGAAATAGGGGCTTGGCCAACATCCCCAGATTTGATACCCTTCCTAGCTAGGATAAGGGGTTGACAACCATCCCTAGCTTTATTACTCCTTAGATCTCCCTTTTTGAAGCTCTTTCTTATTAGAGTACTAAAATGCATAACATCCCCTATCTTGTTACTCCTTGTTTTCTTAATAACCAAAGAATTCCCTTTGTTCCTTTTAAAACTAATCTCTTACCTTTTTCTTGGATTTAAAGTTCTTCTTAGCCCCCACATTTGTCTAGTCTACTCCAATAACTTCTTCCTCTTCCATCAAGATTCTAGAGATATCATCAACATCCCCCACTTTGTTGAGCTATCCTTTGAAGGATCTTCCCTATGAGACCTATTCTTATCCTAGAACCCGACCTAACAATAATGCAATCTTGTGCCTCTAGAAATTTGGTTCCTTACTATCATTAAAATTCTTGCTACAATCTCCCAAAATTTCTTCAATTTGAATCTCCTTATCCTCAACCACAACCCTTTTTCTATTCTTACCATCATCTACAAGGTTGTCCTTTTAGGTTTTTTCAGGTAAATTCAATTCAAAGGTTTGGTGAAGTTGCTCACTCTTATTGACACTCGGCTAACCTAACCTATGCAATACAACAACTCTTAAAGTGTTTTGTTTGTACCAATGTATGAATTTTTCTGTACAAAATGTGTGGGTATATATAATTTTTATAATTCACAACTTTCGTGTTTATGTGTATTGGACTTCTAAAAATGAAATTTATCCTTCCATTTAGCTTTCCATATGGAACAATGGAAACAAAATGTGTGTTGAAGGTGTTGTCCTACTAATGCATGAATTTGTGTGTATGATATTATGTCTCAAAATTTAAAAGTAAATGAAATAAAGCACCATTTGATCAACCCTAAAATCTAAAAATCTTTCAAATAGATTCCAATAAAATAATCCAATCTATCCAAAGTTTGATTTTTTCCCAAGCTTTGTCTAGCCAAATAGGGAGACATTGAGCCTTGCACCACCTCAATTAGCTTACACCCTTGGAAAATTTATACCTAAAAAAGTCAAGTGATCAACAAAGAGTTACTTGCATACTCAACAATAACATGGGAAGCAAGAGCGGTGGGAGCAAAGGGACCGGGAGCTTTCAAATTTTGAATTCCTACAAGGGTGGGATCTCCTCGGATGGCCAATTTTGGGTCCCTCGTCTAGAACACAGATAGCAAGATGGAGGCAGACTGGCAGATCTTGGCATAGGGGATTGGTCGAAAAGCATGGAGGGGGCCCAGCTATCCATCCCAAGGAAGCGGCTAAGATTCCTTTGGTTCCCATAGCAAACAAGCTAGGAACTACAAAATGGTCTTCGTTATTTGGGGTAAAACCTTCAGGTAAGTCCTCTTTCTTGCCTGTTAAAACTATCTAGGATTCTGTGAAAGGTTCTTGTACGATTGCTATTCCAGATGATATAGTGGATCACAACATACGGGCCATGGCTTCTACTTTGGTTGGGAGATTTTTGGGACCTAGACCGAACATTGATGATGTCAGGCTGTTCATCAAAAAAAATGGGCTCTCAAAGGTCAGGTCTCAGTCACGTCTATGGCGAAAGGTTTCATGTCTTTCAACTTGACATGCTTGGAAGACCTTGCCAGCATTCTATGTGAAGGGCAATGGGCCTTTGGCCGCTCTACCCTTGTGCTTCAAAAGTGGTCATCCAGAATGAGCTTGAATGATTCTTTCTTTTTTCAAGCTCCTGTGTGGGTCAGACTGCCATAATTGTCATTAGAATACTGGAATGAGGACGTCTTTGTGGGGATCGTAAGGACCTTTGGGGAACTCCTCTCAATGGATCTGATCTCTACCTCTAAATTTTGTCTCAATTATGCTCGCATATGCATTGGCGTGAGTGAAGGAACAGACATGCCTAAGTTCGTTGCTCTTCACTCTAAACTAGGTTTGCAACCCTAGAAAATCATTTATGAAACTATCCCCTTTGCATGCTTCCTTTGCCTAAAGGATGGTCATAAGGCCTACCAGTGCCCCAGTGTGGCAAAGAAGTTGCCCACAGAACTAGTCATCTCTGACCAAGCCAAGAAGTAATCATCTCACCCTTCCAGTAAGGGTAAGATGAAGTTGCTCTGGAGGCGCAAACTTTTTGTGGCACAGGGGACAAAGGTCATCAGCTAGAAGGATAAAGCCTTGAAGGATATCCCTAAGAAGGACTTTCCCAAGGAGCAGGCAAGTGCTACCCCCCTTGAGAAGGATCCTACCTTGGAGATGCCAGTCTCAGCCTCGATGGAGGATCCAAAGATGTAGGCAAGTCCCCACTCCCAAGCCTTGGGACCTACAGAGGAGAAAGCTCCACCTTTGGATGCTACAAAGAAACTTAATTCCGCAGTGGAGCAAGCTCCAGTTTTGGAAGCAACAAAGCAACTTAGTTTGGGGCAAGAAGCCCCAGCCCGAATTATTCCAAAAGCAAAGGAGAGCCAGGATAAGATTCTTTCCCATAAGCTCACTGATGCCTAGACCCCTTTAGGGTCGAAGGGGGGAGAACCTTCTATTCCAAAAGGGCTAGAGGCCAAGCTCCATCTTCTCATTAAAAACACAGATCCAAACCAGATTGCCTAGTGGGAAGGTTAGTTAGAAAGTAGTGTGACAGTAAGCCTAGATGATTGGTGCATGGTAAAGAAGAAAAAGAAGAACCAAAATAATGTCCTCCCTCCTTTATCTCCAATGTCTACCAGAAGTAGGGTTAAAGCTGATGTTGGGATAACCCCCAAGGGAGCAGGAAGAAAGAGCTCAAATCAACTTCTACAAGAAGAAACAAAAAGGAACCTGGCAGATGGGAGCCAGAGAACCATCAAGGATTTCCCAGCAAGTAAGAAATGAAAGTCATTTCATGGAATATAAGGGGCCTAAATGCAGCTCATAAATAGGATCTAGTCAGAAATATGATTAGAGACCATAGAACTGATTTTCTGATGATACAGGAGACTAAGATGAAAAGGGACATGGTTAAGAGGATATCCTTCAATAAAGCTTTTAGCTACGAAGCCTCAGATTCAAAAGGTGCTTTTGGAGGAGTACTAATCCTATATAACTCCAGGGTCTTCAAGTTATCTACTTTTTTCAGCACTCACAATGCTCTTTTGTGTGAGGTTTCTCACATCCATAGCAATGATTCCTGGCTTATCCTAAACCTGTACGCCCCCAACACCAAGAAGGAAAGAAATTGTTTCTGGTTCAAGCTTCTTGACATCCTTTCCAATTGTAATGTTAAAAAAAGGATTATCATGGGGGACTTCAACTCGCCTCTCTCTGATGCTGATAAATGAGGGGGTCTTGCCCCAGATTAGGACAGTAAGCGTGACCTTGCATTGTTCATTAAGAATCTTGCCTTCTTGGATATGGACCTTTAAGGGGGAAGTTTCACTTGGTCTAATAGGAGAGTTGGGGGAGATAGCATTCAGGTTCACCTCAACAGAGCCCTCATATCTCCTGAATGGCTTCTTTCCCATTCTTGCAAATTATCCCTCCTCCCAAGGGTGGGTTCCGATCACTCCCCGATTTCTCTCTCTGTTTCCCCCGTGTCTAGCAAAAGGGCCTTCCCTTTTCGCTTTGAGAAAATGTGGCTTTCCCATCTAGTGCTGGAAGGAAAAATCTCTTCTTGGTGGAACTTTGAGGTAGATGGTACTGCTATGTACAGAGTTGCCCAGAAGCTGAAAAATGTGAAAAGGAACATTAAATATTGGAACAAAATTGACTTTGGCCACATTTTCCAGGAGAAAGATGAGAAAACTAATCAGCTCAATTCTATCTAGGAAGAAATCCAGCTCTCTGGATATAACGCTCACAACAAGCAGGAGGAAAAGGCAATCCTCTCGAATTTGCATAACATCATATCTAAGGAAGAGCTTTATTGGAAACAAAGATCTAGAGTCAAATGGTTGAAAGAAGGAGATCGTAACACCAAATTTTTTCACCTAACCACCCTTAAGCATCAGGCTAACAATAGGATATCTAATATCAAAAAGGGTCGGGTTCTGGTTTTTAAGGAAGAAGAGATAGCAAAGAAAGTTGTTTGCTACTTCTCCTCTCTCCTCACAGTTGATCCCTCCCTCTCTGCGTCTGATCAAGAGGATATCTTGGTAGCCATCCCCCCCCCCTGCTACAAGATCATCATAATTCCTTGCTGAAAGCTATCCCCACCCTGGAGGAAATTCACCAGGCCCTCTTTTCCCTCTCTGGAGATAAAGCTTTGGGCTCGGATGGTTTCCCTACCTTCTTCTTTCAGACTTATTGGAATGTGGTCAAGAAGGATGTGGTAAAGGCAGTTCAAGAATTCTTTGGGGCTAGGAATTTGCTCAAAGAACTTAATGGTACTTTTCTAGTCCTCATCCCCAAGATTTTAGGAGCTGACTCTTTAGACAAATTCAGGCCCATTAGCCTCTGCAATTCATTCTACAAGATCATTTCCAAGGTTCTCACTTCTAGACTCCTCAGCATTTTTCCCCTGATCATCTCACCCTAGCAAATTGGCTCTGTCCCTGGCAGGAAGATCCTTCATTCCATCGTTTCGGTTCACAAAGTCATCCACTCTCTTGAGGCGAGCAATAAGGAAGGTTTCCTTCTCAAACTAGACTTGTCTAAAGCTTATGACAAGGTTGACTAGAATTTCCTCTTTGCTGTCCTTCAGGCCTTTGGTCTCGATGCTCAAGTATGCAAGCTCATCTCTTAGCTCGTGTCTTCTCCCTCTTTGTCTGTTCTGGTTAATGGTCTCCCCACTCCTTTCTTCTCCCCCTCAAGGGGTTTAAGGCAGGGTGACCCCATATCTCCTATCCTTTTTGTCATCTTGGTAGAATGCCTAGGCAGAATCATCCAGAAGAAGATCTAGGACAGGAGTTTGAAAGGTCTAAGGCCTTCTTCGGGACCCTCTACTTTCACCCACCAACAATTTGTGGATGACACTATCTTGGGGGGTGAAGCCTCTATTTGGGAGGCCAAGACTTTCAAAAGCATTCTGAACTCCTACACGAGGGGCTCAGGACAGGCTATTGAAATTTGGATAAGAGTTTGGTTTTCTTACTCAATACCCCTTTGGAGAGGCAGAGGAAAATTGCTCACATCCTGGGATGTGGCATCGGGTCCCTACCAACGACTTATCTTGGGCTACCTCTTGGAACGAAACCTTCAGATTCCTTTTGGATCAGCATTATAGATAATTTCAACAGGAAACTTGTAGGTTGGAAAGGGGCCACCCTCAGTCAAGCTGGAAAATGCTCTCTGGGATCGTATAACCATGAGGGGAAACAAACAACACCCCTGCTCCTACTCCATTCTGTGTATGGGATCCATCAAAAAACATTTTCCATGTATTGTCAATAATGTTCATGATTGAGGCATCTAGAAACTCAATTTGCATAGGCACTACATCTTCAAGTGGGAAGTCAGCCAACTGGTCAGCTATGGCCTGTCCTTTGATTGCCTTACGTTCAACATACTAAATGTCAAATTCGGAAAGAATCATCATCCATTTAGCAAGGCGACCAGTAAGTGCAGCTTTACTTAATAAATATTTCAAAGGGTCTATCTTGGCAATCAAGTGAACTGTATGGGCCAACATATAATGCCGAAGTTTTTGGGAGGCAAAAACTACAGCAAGGCATGCCTTCTCTATACTTGTATAATTTAGTTCATAAGCCACCAAAGTTCGACTGATATAGTATATGGCTCTTTCTTTACCCATCTCATCACTTTGGGCTAAGAGTGCTCCTAGAGAAGAATCCATAGCTGAAATGTACAGCATCAAAGGTTTTCCCAGAATGGGTGGCATCAAAACTGGCAGTTTTGCCAAGTAGCCTTTGATTTGGTCTAAGCTTTGTTGACAGTCACTGTTCCAAATATGGGTAGATCCTTTATGCAGATTTTTATTGAAAGGTTGAGCCTTATCAACTAATTGAGAGATAAATCTTCTTATGGATTGTAGCCGTCCTTGCAGACCTCTAAGCTGACTGATAATCTTTGGTGGTGGCATATCCATGATAGCTTGGACCTTTTCAGGGTCAACCTTAATGCCTTTTGCTGAAATGATATAACCTAGCAATTTTCCAGAAGTGACACCAAAGGCACATTTTTTTGGATTCAACCTAAGTTGGAATTGTTCCATACGGTCCAATATCAAACTAAGGTCTTTGAGATGTGTGTCTTGTTTCTTTGATTTCGCCAGTGTGTCATCAACATAGTCTTCCATTTTTTTATGCATCATATCATGAAAGATGGTTGTCATTGCTCTTTGATATGTAGCGCCAGCATTTTTGAGCCCAAAAGGCATGACATTCCAGCAAAAGGTACCCCATGCACATGTAAAGGCTGTCTTTTCTTGGTCTGCTGGAGCTATCTTTATTTGGTTGTACCCAAAAAATCCATCCATGAGCGAGTACATCTCATAACCCGCAGTCATGTCCACTATCATATCGATGTTTGGTAGTGGAAAGTCATCCTTGGGGCATGCTTTATTGAGATCTCTAAAATCAGTACAGACTCGTATGGATTTGTCATGCTTGGAGACAGGTACAATGTTGGAAATCCACTCAGCATAATCAATGGCCCTAATGAAGTTTGCATTCAATAGTTTTTCTAACTCTGTCTTGACCAGTAGAGCCACATGTGGATGCATTTTTCTTAACTTCTGTTTGATAGGCTTGACATCTGGTGAGATTGATAAGTGATGCATGATGAGATCTGTATCAAGTCCTGGCATGTTAGAGTATGTCCATGTGAAGTTGACCTTCTTGTCTTGAAAGAACTGAGCAAACTGTGTCTTTTCTTTGTCTGACAAAGATTGAGCTACATGGATAATCTGAGGACATTCTTCTGTTCCCAAGTTGATAGGTTGTGTAGGTTCAACTAGAACCGAAGATCTATCCTTGAAATAGCTTGGCAGACTACCAAGTACCTCATCCGCAGGTGCCTCAGAGAGGTTTTCACCATTAGATACGTCTTTATTTTTACTTTTTTGAGGGTCAGACACCCCCACAATGTGGTTTTTGCCGTCTGATCGCTTATTTTTTCTTTTAATTTTTTGACTGAGGTACTTGATATCCGATTTCGTCATGTTAACCGCGGGTTCGCTAGTGGAAGAAATGACAGGTTCAATTGCGTTTAGATAACAAGCGATCTCATAGTCATTTTAGAAAGATTGTATTTTAGGTTTTTGATTTTGGATAGACCAATCTATGAGATCTGGGTAAATTAGCAAGAGTGAGGGAGAAGTTTCAATGTGATTGATATGGAAGGAGTCATCTCTGGTGACCTGTGAAGTTGAGCCTATAGAAAATGTCACAAAAGAGTCCAGCTCAGGAATAGTCCTAAAGGAACTAGTGTGATCCATTGAGACATGTTGTGAGTCAAACTCATCTGACCCCATACTAGACCGTTCGACTACATTGGGTTGGGTTGCATAGGCATGAATGACATCCACCCCTAGCTCGCAAGATGCATCAGAGAGGCTTTCCCACTCATACTCATGAGAATCTGTACTTTGACCCCTATTTATGAGATGAGCAATATTCTGCCTAATTCGTCCTCTATTTATGTCCTCAGAAGTAGACCCTTATTGTTCCTGTTGTTGGGAGGTAGAAGCTTCTTCATTATTAGCAATAACTATGTCTTCTCCCCAAAGGAGGGAAGTGAGAGGAACAAAGTCTTCGTCTTGTGCAGTAGTAGCAATTATGGGAGAGTCATCATCCTTCGATTCACTAGACATGAGTAATCTTTGACTATAGTTTGGTTTATTATTGTCTAGCCCAAAGCCTAGACCAGCGGTGTCTCGAGCATCATGACCTTGAGTGTGACTTAAAAGTTCAACTAGAGCATTCTTACAACTAGTTAAGGACTTGTGGCCCTGGTAGCCCATTTTTGTCATAAATTTATAGCCTTTTCCATATTTTTTGGGAGAAATAGGGGTGGTCATTGTAACCTCCTCGTCTTCCTCTTCTCTGTAGATCCAGTCCCTAATGGCTTGTTCTTCCTTCTCTGCTTCCAGTGGTATGGAAGATTGCACAAAAGTGCCAAAAAGTGTCATAGCAGAAGCAGAAGACTTGTTTGCAATAGTTGGTTTCCCATAAGACCGAGGGGAAATTGGTAAGGCAGCAATAGAATCTAAAGTATACTTGCCCATACCAAGGCTCATCATTTTCAGTTTTTGTTCACATTCTGTGAAAGATGGTGCGAGCTAATGAGAAGAGCGATTGTGCGGGACTAGCATTTCAGCAGCAGATAATGTGTTGATAGACATGGAGTTGTCGTCGGGGACAACTACTTCAGTACCATTAAAAGGGAACTTAATGCACTGATGGTATGTAGAGGGTACTGCTTGCATATCGTGAATCCATGGTCATCCCAACAACAAGTTGTATGCAAGTGGTATGTCTAAGACTTGGAAAACGACATTCTTCTCAACTGGACCAACTCTGATTGGTAGTACAATTAGACCTTTAGAAGGCCTTTCAACCTCATCATAGGCCTTTATAGTGATCTTGCACTTAGGATCGATGGCAAATTCAGACATGCCCAATTGTTGGATTACATTGAACGAAATGATATTTAACCCTGCACCATTGTCTATCAGGACTCGAGGGACGCGGGTACAAAAGATTTGAACTTCGATATGAAGAGCAAGGTTATGGGGATGACTGAGAGCTCGGTCATCTTCTTCAAAAAAGGTGAGATAGTGAGGCGAGGAGATGTGGTTCACCATAGCTTGGAATTGTTCTGCATCAATATCTGTGGGAACATTGGCAACACGTAAAGCTTTCTCAAGGATATCCCTATGCAAAGGAGATAACTCTAGTAATTCGAAAATGGAGATTTGTGCTTGCGTGCGTTGTAGTTGGCTAACAAGATCATAGTTGGAGATTTTGGAAGTAATTGGTTGTTTAGACGATGAAGCATTTTTAGGATCATTAGCAACTTTTAGGACAACCTTAGATTGCCCCCTAGTGACAGCGTTGAGTGGTTCACCTTGAGAAGATGAAGACTCAGCCACTCGGAGTACCACCTTGGGTCTAGTATCAGTATGATTTTGAGGAGTGGATCATGTCCTTAAGACCACTTTTGGTCGTTCATCTTCAGCATCATAATTTGGCCAGTTGTCATTGTTGGAGCTTGCCATACATACGTATTCAATGGGCTCAAGCATGCTTATAACATTATCAGTGTCAGTGTAAGCATAACTTATTTTGGCGTCATGATTCTTTTTGGCAGCTACCCTTGAGGTCTCACCCTTTTCATATTCAGGTAATGGTTTTTGGAAAGCCTTATGATCAGTATTCTTAACAAAGCCATCTGTAACAACTTTGCCAGCTTCGATGAGGTCTTGAATTACATCTTTGAGTTTGAAGCAATTCTCTATGTTATGTCCCTTACTTCGGTGATAGTTGCAAGTATGATCTTCTCTCCACCATGGAGGTCTAACGGGTGGATCGTAAGGACGTGAGTTGTCTAGCAAGGTGACCAATTTGTTTGCAATTAAGGTTTTTAAAACCACTTCATAAGGTTCGACCATAGGTGTGTAAACACGTCGCTTCTTTGCAAATTTAGAGCCTTTGTCAAAGGTTTGTGGTTTCGAACCTTCTTGTTGCTTTGCTGCATAGATGGCATTGGAAAGGTTAAATGCAGGTTCCTTAGTCTTAGGAGTGTCAACTACTCTGTCATTGACAACATACTTGTTTTTGTTCGAAGGTTTGCCTTTGTCTTTACTGTTCCCATTGTTAATTCTATCCTTGTTTATGGTAATATCACCTTTTTTGATAGCAACATCCTCAATGCGATATGCACTTTCTACCATGGCGTTGAAGGATGTGAATAACTATTTTCTTAGATCAAAGTATAATTCGGGTACAAGCGTGTTGACAAAGATGTCAATTTTTTCAGCCTTGGGCACTTGCCGAGGATACTGAGAGTATAAAGATCTCCATCGGTGAAGGTATATTGCAAAAGACTCTCCTGGTCTTTGTTTGATGTTGCATAAGTCTAGCACTGTCACAGGATGTTGAATGTTGTACGAATATTGCTGGATGAAACGTTGTGCAAGTTCGTCAAATGTTTTAAGAGGAGGACTCAATTTTGTGAACCACTCCATAGCTTGTCCTCTTAGACTTCTAGGGAACAAACGCATAAGAAAGGTGTCTTCATGCATAAAGTCCATGCTAATAGCATAGAAATGTCTCCCATGGTCGTGAGGGTCACCATTTCCATTGTATTTGTCATACTTAGGAACCTCTATATCCTTAGGAAATGGTAGCATGTATAGACCCCTATCAAATGGAAGAGCGCAAATTGATTCAACAAATGATGTCTTAGGTGGCTCTTTTGAAGTTTGCAGTTGTGTAAATTGTTTTCTTAGTTCTTGTATTTCTTTCCTTAAGATTTCAGCCTCAGTGGGCTCTTGTTTTGGGATAATATGTTCAACATTAAAACCTTGAGGGAGTTTCCATCCCCTAGCTGCCATGTATCGGAAGTATTGGTCTCCATTTTCCTCTAAAGCTCTGAGCATTAGTTTTTGGGCGAAGCCATCTTGTTGAAATTTGATCACATCTTCGCTAGTTACTTCTTCATCACTATCATGATAAGATGGTTTAGGTGAAGGACATGCGCCAGCGGCAGCTCTAGGAGTCCTTGGAGGCGTGTGATTACCATCATTATTTTCAAAGGGATTTCGAGGACAAGTTCCTTTATATCCTTCGTAACATGCCTGATTGTCAGTTTCAGCTTGTTGATTTTCTCTCTCCGTAGCGTATATAGCCTCCAAAGTCTTTTGGGTTTCACGTGCTTGTTCTTCTAAGCAACGTTTAATTTCATCAGGATGCACCATAGTGACTATACCACTCGTACCCTCGGGTGTCTCAAAGGGTGTACCAAATGGATTTTCAAAACTATAAAGTGGGTTGTGCCGAACGTTAGCTGTTTGTGTTTGATCGAATTCGAGGTTCTTATCACAAGGTTGTTTGCGAGGACGTTTGGGTGGTGTTTCCAATTGTTTGAAAATGAAAGGCGTGTGGCTACCATTACCACCTTGATATCTAGTTGTGATCGGCATGTAAAGAGTTGTCTTTGTTTAGTAGGACAAGAAGAGCGAGCCGAATTTGAAGCTTTTATGATCAGGACTAGTCACTTGTCAAAATGTGATTAGATGGGTTGTCAAACAGTGCTCAAGATCTTATAGCACGGGTGACTCGAGCCAAGCGGACGAGCGAGAAGCTCAATAGTGGATAGCTAGAAAAATAATAGCTAAATTTTGACAAGTGATTTATCAAGACGTTTCAAGAATTACATTCGACGAACTAAACCCATCTTTTCAACTTAGGATGAATTCTTCACACACTGATACGTGACCAGGATCAAGGGTGACTAGCATGACACTCCTTAGACCAAACAAATCCGATGACAAACTCTGTTTTTGACCCAAAATGACTCTGGGCGATACTTTCTCAAAAGGAGGGTGACATAAGTTCAGCAAATAATGTCGTGTGACAGAATTTCAGGAATAGTGTGATACTTTTTGTTCAGGCGACAGATATTTATACCAAGTGCAACGGAATATCAGACACAGTGCGACATAATTTACTACTGACGTGTGACATAATTTTTGAAAAAAATGTCGTGCGATATTTCTCGTCAAAGCGTGCGACAGAGTGCCAGTTTTGTGTAAAAAAAGTCAATTTTTTGGTTTGGAGTTCGTTTCAATTTTTCAATCAGACAGTCATTTCAATCAGACATCGTTTCGTCTCAGCTTGTATCAGTAAATAGCAAGGCTTGCAAACAGTAAGTGTTGTAACATGTCTTCAAAACAATTGATCAAGGGTAAAAACAACCTTGTTAATACGCACTTGGGATATCAGAACAGCCTTCCTAACAACTCTTTATCGAAATTTTTATGTTGCAAGAACGTTAACACTGGTCAAAACATCGAAAACAATAGCCAAGCAATCTACCTTAGAGTCATGGTTCATTACTCAAGAACTTAGCCCACGCTTGATGCTCCTTCGCCTCACACCAAGTGGTTGCCCACAAGAGATATTGGCTTTGAAATGGAAGTGCCATAAGCACAACCAAGAGAACACATATGGTGAGTGTAAATCTTGGGGTGATCCGGGTAGTCCACTAGGATCGATCCTTGCACCAAAAAGTTGAGCGGCTAAAAAGGGTAGTTACTAACTTAGGGTTTTTAGATCGGGCTTCCGTTCATAGTGTCCCTCTTGCTCCTAATTATGGGACACCTCACCTTGTGATGAGTAACCGATCTCGCGATCACAAGAGTACCTTAAGCATTCTTGCCTAGTGATCTCCCTATGGTCGAAATCCCATAAGCGATCACACTAGGCGAAGACAAACACTACGTCTACCAAAGTTTTGTGTCCTTGGTAGCCTTGAGTTTATAGTGGGTTAGAAGAGCCAGGTAATCGGCTTGTCCCCACTTGGGTCGTCCCTCTCAGGTTGTCTGAGAGCAGGCCCTCTAAAGGATCTTAACTATACAAAGTGGATCAACTTTCAAAAGTCAAGATTTCTGATTCACCACAAGAGTGAAGAGCATACTCTCCTATTCCAATTGTTTTCTCCCAAACACGCTAGGAAGATTCAGTTACCCCTTGTTTTTGAAACCAAATGGAAAGTCAAGATTTCTGATTCACCACAAGGGTGAAGAGCATACTCTCCTATTACCAAAAGATTCCAATCACAAGTTTTATGTGCCTATAAAAAATGAACAATTTATTCAATGCCGCACATGGAAACAAAAAATCAAGCAAGTTTGGGTTTTTATGCTTTGGGTAGCCCTGCAAACAACGTTAGTAGCCCTTCCGCATTTGAAGCTTTGACATGCGTTCTTTTTGTATGCAAGGTTTCAATATTTTCTTCACAAAAAGGGCAACCTGCAATCACAACTCGTTAGCCCATAAGTTAGCACAAAATAATCATAAAAAACGTGAATTAAACCTCTGTAAAACAATTTAGAAATTTGCTTAAAGACAACAGCAAGCCAGCTACGAAGAAATTTGATCAAATTCCTCAAGGAATGAGCAAAAAAATGTCAGGCGATACTTTTTGCTGAACAAAAGTCACGCGATACTTCGCAGTATAGGAGGGCGACAATTTTTGTTTAGGCGACAGTTTTACTTTATCCATGTGACATAATTCTGCACAGAGGGCGACAATATACAGGTTGCGAGAGTGACACTATTTCCAAAAAAGTGTTGCACAATAGTACTGTGAACTGTCGCACGATACTGGAAAAATGTCGCCCAACACTGCGACTGTAAAAAAAAAAAAAAAAAATCCAGAGTAGTACGAAAAATGTGAGCGAAAATAAAAAAAGGTAGGGCGAAACGTACAGTCCTGCCTAACGGTGGGCGCCAAAAATGTACACTAGAAAAGGTGCACTTCTCTAAATCATTCTATCTGAAGTTCTTCATAGATTGGAAAGCTCGAATGCCGACTTAGAGCTCCCTAGTCATGGAGTGCAAGGGGCATACAAATGAGCATATAGGAGCTCTCAGCTGAGCCTTAGAAATATAGCCCTTGCTAGTAAACCACAAAATGGGAGATTCTTTAGACAAGAGCAAGAGTGCTAGTGTCAAAGAACTCTTAGATCATGTAATGCAAAAATGAAACTAAATTAGGATGAGATGCACAATGCAAGCTATGCTAACAATGAGATGGGAATGTTACAAATCCAACTATTAATCTATGTGATCTAATTATTTGCAAAGGAAACTACACTATCATGCCATATGATCTTAAGACTAATATGAAGGAAATGAGAGAATGAGACAAGGAAAAGAAGTTCTCCACAAAGCTCCAAGGAAACCTGTTAGAAAACTTGCAGCATGACAATATTCAAAAGATGGATCCCTTTTGAGGGGGAAAGCTCTCTCCCTTTTAAAGATGTATGGACGGTGGAGATCAAGATGAAGATGGTGGATGATCAACGGTGGAATTTGAAAATAGGAGTGATCCATGTGCACACACAAATCAACCAATAGAATATAAGTTGACTTGTAATATAAGACAAAAGTCTCACAAGACTTTTTTTTTAATTGTAAAATAGAAAAAGGACTTTATGTGTGCACTTTAAGTGGGTTAGAAGAATGGGGTGTTTTATTTAACTAAAAGGGGGCATGCTCTTTTAATCAAATAATGAACTTAGGATAGCATAGTCAAACTATAGGTTATAATCAAATAAATTGATTATTAGCAATTTGGTCTAGGTAAATGATTAAATTAATTTAGCCAAAATGCTGAGAAGGGGGCTAATAGTCTAGATGACCATTTTTAGGTGATTACACCACCAAAGTTTGAATTCTCAGTTATTGAGCTCCTAGATCCTCCCACACTTCTGCTAGGGAATTTGGAAGGAGCGCAACAACAGGATATTCAGAGACAGAGAAGCCCCTAAGGTTATAATAGCTGAGAAAACCGAAAGCCTTATGACAAAGAACTATGCCATAACCAAAGAAGGAGACATAAAGGTGGGAGGGAACAGTAAAGCCAGGAAAGAAGACAGGATCAAAAGAACACAGGAGGCTATTTGGTCTTTTCCCCCTGAAAATTAGCATAAAGCCAATTTTGATGGGTCGACCAAGGGGAATCCAGGTCCAGCTGGATGCGGAGGTATCATAAGAAATAGTTTGGGAGGTGGCATTGCTGCTATCTCTTCCCCTATTGGCCATCAAACCAATCATCTAGCTGAAGCCAGTGCTGCTAGGTTCACTATTAAGTTGGCTCTAGCCTCAGGGATTGAGTAGTTGTGGCGTGAAGGTGACTCCTTAAATATAATAAATTGCATTTTAGGAGTCACTAAACCCTCCTAGACCATCGAAAGCATTATTGAAGACCTAAAATCAGACTTAAGAAAATTTAAAAACTACCATGTCAGCCACGTTTATCATGAAGCAAACACGATCACTGACTGGTTCACCAACGAAGCGGTTGCTAGCAACTCGGTCATGACATGGAGAAGCAACAATGATTTTTTGATGGCTGCGATTGAGCTAATCCGAAAGGAGAAAATCCACGGCACCAACATAACGTCTTTTTAATGATGATAGGATTTGCAAAATTGTACTTCAAAAAGGGAATTATTTGGAGTTATGCAGAACCCCCTTCGCTCCATAATCACGTGTATGGAAGACATGAGCTGAAGGAAGCCAAAAATAAACCCATAAACACGCACAAAATTATTTTCGCTCTCAGTGCCTTTTTCTACTCTGAACTCGACAATACTACTAGTGGTTTAGGGTTAGTTGAGCCAAAAACTGCAATGGTGGGAGAAAGGATCAGAAGAGAGCCATGGGGCGAAGCAGAGAGATGGAAAGAGAAGAGGAAGGTCTGGAGAAAGCTCCAGAAGGGAGGTATAATCAAATTCATAGAGAAGCTTCATGGATTTGATGCGGGGGTTACTAAAGCTATGATTGATTCCTGGCAAAATGGCAGGGTCAAAATTGATAGTGTTTCCCACCAAATTACTGAGGGTCTTATTGCGGAGGTGATTGGCTTTTCTCAGGATGGCTTGAACTTCTACAGGGAAAAGAAGATGTCTTCCAACACTATCAACGACTTTGTCAAGGATGATAAGGAGAAAATCAAATTGGTCAAGATTGACACCTACTACGACATTGATTCCATCAAAAAGTTCTAGAGGTATGTTCTCAGGATTATCATTGAATATGTCACTCTTGACCCCAGGTTTGATAGAATCAGGACTCATCATTTTGTTTTGTTAAATCATTTTAGACACAAAGTGAAAATTTCTTTTCCTTTTTACATTTTCACCTCCATCGCCAAGAATATAGAGGGGTTCAAGAAATGTCCTATCAAAAATCCTACCCTCCATGAGGGTCTCCTGCTTCTGATTTATGAGTTCTTGAAAACCCAAACTAGAGGTAAAACCATTGGGGATTTGGGTAGTGCCTCGAAGGACACTGCCAGTTCTGATTTTGGAGATGAGCTTGTAGTGAAATCAGAGAAAATTGACACCCCAAGCAAAGCTATCCCTATTACCTGTGATCCCTGCATCCTTAGCAGGAAAAGCCCCAGATGTCTTCCCCCTATTCCCCCCTCTCCTCATCCTAAGGAGGTGAAAGAGGCCAGTGATGATGATGTGGAGTCTGATACGGAGTCTGATACAGAGGACTCGGAGACAGGGAAGGAAAGTGAGATGGAAGAAGATAAGGGGAGAGAAAATGACAAGGAGGTGGTGACCCCTATGGACCCCAAGGTTAACCCCAAGAAAAGAAAAGTGAACCAAGCCATGCCCCAAGAACATCCCAGTGACCCTGTTGATGTGCCCCCCAGCCCCACCCTGCCCAATTCGCCTCAGGAGGTTCCCATTTCGCCCTCGAAGGAGATGATTGAAATCATGGTTGAAAAAGGGGAGGAGGTAATCAGAAAGAACAAGAGGAGGGCCTGGAGGAACTTCTATGGGAACAAGGTCAGTTTGGGTATTGTTAGAGAACCTACTAAAATCCAGGTGCTGGAGGACCTTGATAGAAGTACCCACTACGATGAGCTCATTGACCCAGCTCTTTTGGTTATCTCTGAAAATGTGCAAGAAATCGGCTTCAACTTCCTAAACAATGCAAAGAACAGTCTGATTGACAACTTCCATTCCATCAAGTGGCTTTTTCAAGAAATTGAGGCACTGAAGGATAGGAGCAACTAGCCCAACAACCAGGATGCTGACAAGGACCAGGAAGCCAGAGGGAGCAAGGACCAGGTGGGTAGCCAAGAGAAAGACAGAGGCCAAGTCTCCAGAGACCATCAGGATGACAGACTCACCCAGCTTGAGCAGAAGGTCCAAAGGTTGGATTCTATCCACCAGATAATCACCAAACAGATAGTGGACACCCTTCACACCTTGAATGAGAATATTGTCAATCTAGGGGACTATCTAACTACAACTGGCCTTGAAAGGGATGCAGAGCAGAACACAGAGCAAGGATTCAACCAGAATGAATTTCAAAAAGAGGCCAGTGACCAGGTGAATCAGGGGAACCAGATGAACACTCCTTCCAGGATTCAGGAGGGTGTGGCCAGTCAGAAGGACAATGATGCTGCAGAAACCCTACAGGCCATGGACACGGACGACTGCTAGCCTATTCGCCTGGCTTTTCTTTTCTGTCTCTGGCCTTTGTACTTTGGCTTCAGGCCTTCTTTTGTCTCCGGCCTCTTGTGGCAGTTTTTTGTTTGTTTAGTCTATTTCTTCTCGCTCTTTTTGCTATAAAACTTTGGGTTTCAGGATCCCTGTAAAACCTGTTTTACCTAATAAAAAACAAAGAGTTACTTGCCAACATAGAAAATTCAACAAGAAGAAATTTTCAAAATAAATGCCAACACTATTAACATTGATATGTAAATGTCTTCAAATATAATTATTACAAATGTCCCAATTCCTTGTTATGGACACTTATTTGTGTTGTACAAAGAAGAGGGAAGAGTCCTTCCCTAGAGTAGAGGCATGAAGCCAACATAGATTCATGGACTTCTCTACAATAATCAATTGAGGATGTAAATTTTGACAGTTTGCATATGTTTTTCTTGGTAATTTTTTTCTATTATGTTTAATGGAGGACAAGATTACAAGTGCTTACAACAATTAAGGTGAAAATATGCTCTAATCTATTGATCCTCAAAAGCACACAACTACAATATCTTAAGTACAAAGAGGGTCATAGAAAATACTTACAGAAATGGGGGTCTATCAAGTATTACAGTGGCCAAATCCAAAGCATAGAAAGAAAATGGGGTTTATTGTAAACTACAATGACCAAATTCGAAATTGTTGTCAATCGATGGGCTTCTTTAGATTTTAAAATGGTTTGCTTTGTTGCAGTTCCACATAAATATTGATTTGGAACATTAGGGTTGAAGATCTTGACATTGGTATATCTTTAGAAAAAAATCATATTATAAGGTAATAAAACATCATTGTAAAGAAATTGATAACAACTAGTTAAGCTAAATAAATAGGGGGAAAAAAGAGTTAAAAGTGGAGTGAGATGAAAACTGATTGAAAATAATTAACAAGAAGGCTAATACTTTTCCAACAAGAAAGTAATTAATAAAGAAGTAGTTTTAGGCTTCCACTATATCATTGTTAGAATTCAATTGAAATAAATTTGAACTCTATTACGTATGAAATTTTTATTATGCATAATGTGATTAAATGTAGTTTTTATAGTATCAAATGTTTACACAATAATTTTAAAGATAATTCTAAGCATGAAAATAAGTATAAAATAGTATGAAACATGTACCTATTAAATTTATACTTGAAATCAACAAAAAATAAATGTTATAATATATTAGAAAGAAAATCAAAATAAATGTATAATTATTGAATGAATTTTGGCAAAATAACTAACATCATCTACCTCTTCATATTCAATTCGATCTCAACAAAAGAAAACTATTATTCTTCAGTTTTTACCCTATATTTCAAAACCGCCACTCCTGAATATGAAGCAACAAATAGTATTCAATTAAATATAAAATTAAATGAAACCATTATTTTTTAATTACTACCGTATATTTCTAAACCGCAACCCTTGAAAATAAAATGCAATGAAAAATCACTCCATTTCAAAGCCGCCACTTTTGTTGCCTCATAAATTTCCAAATCACGTGTTTTATTTTTTTGTGGTGATTTTATTTCCATCACCGACATAATTCAAAAGAAACACTTTCGACTAACATTTTTCAAACGCTTTTTGTTCGATAACTGGAAAATGAAATCCCCGAATCTGAAGACCAAACGAGGAAGTTTGTAACAAGTATATTATATGACCAAAATTTAAAGTTAAAATAGAATAAAATAGAAGAGAAGTTTTACTATATTGAACATAGCATATGAGATAGAAGATCCTTATAGCTAATCTAAAAGAATAAATTATAACCATTAAATATATTATATTTTATAATATATATTTTATATTTAATATGTACACTTCAAAAGTATGTTTAATGCAATACATTCTCTTTAGAAATTAAATAAAAAAAATCACCTCTTATATCATTATTAGTATGATCAAATTAAATTTAAGATTTTACCATATTCCTCCTTTTCGGGCATCTCTTCCCCCTATTTCCCAGAGGCACATACTATTGCAACTTGTGCATAACTAGTGATTAATTTCTCCTACTTCAAATGTTAAGTATTTTTATAATTATTTTAATCATTTGATTTTTTCTAATGTTTATATTTCAAATCTTTATTTGTAAAATCATGAAAAATATTTTACCACTTTCCCCATATTTAAGAATGAAATATATATAAAATATCAAACACATAAGACATATATGAAACCTATAAAACTTATCGAATAAGTTTTTAGTTGTAATAGCTTCATAATTTAAACAAAATAAAGTGAATTCTAACATTACACTGATATGATAAAAAAAAAAAATTATGATTTTTTATTAGAAATTATTATTCTTCAAATAAAATTTAAATATGTATAAATATTTATTTTTTTAATTTTAAACAAATATTGATTAAATTATATTAAATTACCATTACAACTCATTATTTTCTAACTATTTGATTTTTATTCTTAAACAACTCATTATTTTCTAACTATTAAACTTTTAATCATAAATTATTACAACCTTCTGGCAAATACAAGCCACTTGTTAGGAATAAGGTGTCTCAACCTTGTATAATTCCTATTCTTATTATTATTTGTTTTGTAAAATGTATTTTTGCAAATAATATGTAAATGTGAGTGTACATGTCTAGTTGGCATGTTGATCACTTGCATGTGTCGGCATCTTGAAGTGTGTGAAGGAGATCATGGCTGAAATGGTTATGACGGATTCCTATGATGCGTAAGAGCTATTTAAGGAATGAGCTATGACATGTGTAAAAGCATCTTATGACATGAGGCCTATTTGGGCGCCCAAGAATGAGTGGTTGGTGTGTGTAAGAGAATATGCCAAAAATAGGTTGGTATGATGGATTCCCTTACACTTCTCTTGTGACCGCTATTTTTGGCGGATTCTATGACAAGTTGTCATTGTCTATTCAAGGGATGGATGCCCTTTTCTTGGTATTGGATGTACATGTTGATGCAGAGGGATTTTGGAACCTTTAAAAAATCAAATACATGACTTCAAGCTTCACATGCATGAATGTAGATTTCAACAAATGCATAGAAATTTAATGAAATGAGGGTCAACACATGAAGATGTTGCCCATTCAAATCTGCATTACAATTGGGTTTTCCCGTAACCTGATATGAGACAACAATACAAAAATAAATAAATGCATGAGATTACAGAGGATCCTCCAATGGTTGACAAAGACCATTGGAGGATCTTTAGAAAACCCCCATGCAAAGACCACTCTCAAAACAACAGAGAGATCCGGCTGATAGGAAATGAACAATAAGAAAATATTAAACTATTAAGATCTGATTTTCAGATTTCTTCCAAATTGTTGATCTAAATACAAACAGAAAAATGTATGTAGAATACTACACAATCACATCTCTTCAACACTAGAAACTTAAGAAAATTACAGGAAAACTCAAGAACTTCATTCTATTCACTTTCTCCCAAAAAAAAAAAAAATCTCTCTCCAAAAAATCTCTCTTCCAATATCTCTCTTACAATATGCACTCTTTCTCTTTTTGAAAAACCTTCTAATGTAACTCCCAAAAATCCATCATAGCTTTCTTGTGGCGGTTACATTTTGAATGTCTACACATGGTGCTTTAGAAATATTCACCTTCTAATGTAACTCCCAAAAATCCATCATCGCTTTCTTGTGGCGGTTACATTTTGAATGCCTACACATGGTGCTTTAGGAATATCCATCATTTTCTCCCTTTTGATTTTTCCCATAAACATTTTCAAAAATTAGAAACCTTTAACACACCCAAAATAATCTAAAATAAACTCATACTAAGTCCTAAGTGGATAATGTTGGGTAGGCTTATAAGAATGCCACCTAAACATTTCCACCACAAAAAAAAGGACATTTATTTTAAAATATAAAACTCTAAACTCACACAAACATTTCAAATTTTAGATTTTAAACTCAAAATTTTTTGATATTTGCTTTGTGCCCTACATTTTAGTCATATTGCAGGTTGTCTTCCTATCGCAGACGTGCTCCTGCACCATACTCCCAAATTTCAAAAGTTTCCAAGCCCCTTGGAAACACCTGCAAAACAAAGCATTAGAAAAACATATGGATCCCTTTATCTTGACTTTTGGTTTGTACTTTTCCTCCATTAGAAAACTTGGCCTTTCTTGAACTTGTATCATTTGATTTTCCATTGGTAAGATAAAAATTATTTGCTGCTCACTATGCATCCACTTCATCATATTCTGAATTTGTATGGATGCTACATACACTTGTAACTTCATCACATTCTGAATTTTTATTATTGCTGCATACACTTGAATTTTTATTCTGAATTTTATGTCCCGAAAATAATTTGTTGCCCTGTCATAAATATATTCATCCTCATCTTCTTTGTCCATAACATCATCTGATACCT
Source organism: Cupressus sempervirens (assembly GCA_028749045.1). Classification (NCBI taxonomy): domain Eukaryota; kingdom Viridiplantae; phylum Streptophyta; class Pinopsida; order Cupressales; family Cupressaceae; genus Cupressus; species Cupressus sempervirens. The sequence continues at coordinate 480,928,768 of CM053793.1, read as the reverse complement.
CTTCTTTGGAAACTTCTTCATGTTGAGTCTCCATACTACCACCATTCCTTTGCCATTCTTCCATGATGGTTGTAAACTCTTCCCATAAATCAGATTCTTCTTCAGAACTTGCTGCTACACAATCTTTATCTCCATCCTCATGCCATTGCTCTTGACATTTCACCACACCATGCATTTTGAAGGCTTCATTATTTTCCTCCAAACTCTCTTTAATAGGAGTACCTTTTAGCATTGTACTCATCTCTATTTTCAAAGGACACATTATTGTTCCAACCATAACTTTATCACACTCAAATCCCATAGGACTTTCCTCTTTATTCTTCTCATCAACATTTACTTGCTGCACTACTTCTTGTTGTAATTTATCTTCTTTCTGCTCTTCATGTTCTTTCCCTTCCAAAGGAAAACTTACATCTATCATTGTTGAGATTTCTATACCAAATTCACATACATCTGCACTCTTTATGGTTGCCTTCTCTGTAGTTTCATTTGCCTCTACCAAAACTTCTTTCACTTTATCATGCATTGGAAATGCTATCCTATCAATAAGACCTATACTTCTTGATTCCTTCCATGTTTCATCATCCTTCAATGGAAGAAAAACCATCTTCTTCCCATTCTTTTTGATGGTATATGTGTTCTCTCTACAATCATATATGGTTGACCTGTCATATTGCCATGCTCTTCCCAAAATCAAGTGACAATCTTTTAAAGGTATAATATCACATTCAATGGTATCAAAATATGGTCCAATATTAAAAGAAACATATGATTTTTCAAACACATCAATCCACTGTTCATCTCCTAACCCATATGCTCTGTAAGGTAAATCATGAGGTACTCTTGGAAGATTCAATTTCTCAACCATTTCTATTGAGATTATATTTTCAAAGGAACCACTGTCAACTATAATTTTGCATACCTTATTCTTGTACTTGCACTTTGTTCGGAATATAGAATGTCTTTGGCTATAGCTTTGTCTTTCTACTTCTTCTTCTTCCATTATGATGCAAAGCTACACTTTGGAAACCTTTCGTGGATATACTCAACTCGAAGGGTTGCTTCAAAGGTTCACACTCATCAATCTGGAAACCTTCACAATCTGCACATTGTATTTTGCTACAGTAACATAATCTGCTACATGAACATAGAATGCTTCAGCAACATAGGACACTTAAAAAAAACAAATCTTTTTCCACCCAAAAAATCAGTCTTTTTCTTTCACTCATTGACTCCAAGTAGTGGTAATTGTGTCTTCACAGTGACAGGAATTGTGTCAAACACTTATCCCCTCAACTAAAGAAAACTAACCATACTTTAACCACGACCAAAAAAAATTGTCCAACTCAATGCTGCTGATTTTAGAGCTAGGAATTTATTTTCAAATATTAAAATTGAATTTCTTTCAACCACATTCCTTCTTGACACCATGAAAATCAAGAAAGAAAAGACTTTCCAAACTGTTGCCTTCCTGTAGCAACAGTGACAGTAAATAAGACAGTTTTCAGAAATGGGTTTGTTGGACCCCTCAAATCACGAGATAAATTTTTTTGGAAAGAATGAAAGTTGTTCAAAACATAATGAACTATCCTCCCACCAATTTTTGGGTCTCTATGAAACCATACGTGACTTCTATAAATTTTTCTTTGGACTGTGAATCTAAAATCTGAATAGACCAGCTTCACAGAATTGTGCATAACTTGCTCATTTGTAAATGAAAATGAACCAAACTTGAACCAGATGAAAGTATATTCAATGATATTTCCAAAAATATATCATTCATAATAAGGAAATACTTCATAAAAAAATAAGGAAAGGCTTTCCACCACACTGCTCGAAATCAGGAAGCTTCAGATTTAAGGAATCTTGACATGCATGCAATAGTTTCAACTTCAGATATTTCTCTTTCAAATGATAGTGATTAACTTCCTTTGATTCATCCAAGTGATTTAATAACAAATAAATCCAAAAATCTTTTGGATCCCTTCTCCTTCAGCATTCATAAACAAATATGTGATTTGATTCTTTCCTCCATGGAACCCCATATAACTTCAAAATCAAATACCAAATCACCTTTCCCTACCTAGATCTTTTTCTGGGCTCTGATACCAAAAATGATGCAGAGGGATTTTGGAACCTTTGAAAAATCAAATACATGACTTCAAGCTTCACATGCATGAATGTAGATTTCAGCAAATGCATAGAAATTTAATGAAATGAGGGTCAACACATTAAGATGTTGCCCATTCAAATCTGCATTACAACTGAGTTTTCCTGTAACCTGATATGAGACAACAATACAGAAATAAATAAATGCATGAAATTACAGAGGATCCTCCAATGGCTGACAAAGACCATTGGAGGATCTTTAGAAAACCCCATGCAAAGACCACTCTCAAAACAACAGAGAGATCCGGCTGATAGGAAATGAACAATAAGAAAATATTAAACTATTAAGATCTGATTTTCAGATTTCTTCCAAATTGTTGATCTAAATATAGACAGAAAAATTTATGTAGAATACTACACAATCACATCTCTTCAACACTAGAAACTTAAGAAAATTACAGGAAAACTCAAGAACTTCATTCTATTCACTTTCTCCCAAAAAAAAAAAAAAAATCTCTCTCCAAAAAATCTCTCTTCCAATATCTCTCTTACAATATGCACTCTTTCTCTTTTTGAAAAACCTTCTAATGTAACTCCCAAAATTCCATCATAGCTTTCTTGTGGCGGTTACATTTTGAATGCCTACACATGGTGCTTTAGGAATATTCACCTTCTAATGTAACTCCCAAAAATCCATCATAGCTTTCTTGTGGCAGTTACATTTTGAATGCCTACACATGGTGCTTTAGGAATATCCATCATTTTCTCCCTTTTGATTTTTCCCATAAACATTTTCAAAAATTAGAAACCTTTAACACACCCAAAATAATCTAAAATAAACTCATACTAAGTCCTAAGTGGATAATGTTGGGTAGGGTTATAAGAATGCCACCTAAACATTTCCACCACAAAAAAAAGGACATTTATTTTAAAATATAAAACTCTAAACTCACACACAAACATTTCAAATTTCAGATACTAAACTCAAAACTTTTTGATATTTGCTTTGTGCCCTGCATTTTAGTCATATTGTAAGTTGTCTTCTTGTCGCAGATGTGCTCCTGCACCACATGTGGCATTGTGCATGTTTCTTGGTGATTGAGCCATGAAAAACACCCAACTCCTTTGTGGGCATGTTGTTGGGTCTTAAGATGTTCATAAAATGAGTATTGCATGTTGTAATGCAATAGTGTGATAGATGAAAGTTTGCAGGTACTGAGGTGTTGCTGGAGTCTTCTATTGTTGCTATTGAACTTGCATTGCAAGTGTATTTAATCTTGTGTTGAAGATAATACATTATGCAGGTTCTGGAGGGGTGGGGTTGTTTTACCGAAAGATTTTTTCCCACCGGAAAATCTTTGTGTTATGTGTTCTTTCTCTATCTAATTTCTGTATGCTTGGTTGGCTGCAATAATGTTGTTTACATGATATTGAATCTATAAGTGTAGAAGATTTTAAAAGGATTTGCACCATACTTTCCTTATGAGATTAGTGTAGGAAGCTGTTTCCGCCCCTGAGTTTCCTTACACCACTATGTGGCACTTGTTATAATTATTGCAAGTTTAAATTACCATTACAACTCATTATTTTCTAACTATTTGATTTTTATTCTTAAACAACTCACTATTTTCTAATTATTAAACTCTGGCAAATACAAGCCACTACGTGGCACTTGTTATAATTATTGCAAGTTTTAACATTAACATAGTGTTTAAGTCTAAGGTTAGAGTTTTCATTAGATTTTGGGTTAGAGTTAGGGATAGAGTTACAATTTTCATTAGTATTATGGATAGGTTTTAGATTTAGGATTTTGATTATTGTTACAGTTAGAATTTACACAACTTTTAGAATTAGGGCTAGGGTTTGGATTAGGATTGAGATTGTGGTTATAGTTATCATTTACATAATGATTAAAGTTCAACTTTTAGGATTAGGACTAGGGTTTGGATTAGGATTGAGATTGTAGTTATAGTTAGCATTTGCATAATGATTAAAGCTAGGGTTTGGAAGATGTCTCGAGTGTTGGTTTTTTTACATTCTATTTGAATTAAATTATGTTAACTCCTTAACTAATTTATTCCAAGTTTAAAATATATTTAAATATAATATAATCCATTAAAATTTAAATATTAATTTTGTTCATAAAAAATATATCATACTTTCAACTAATTATGATTATACAAACATGTTTTATTATGACACTTAAAAAACACAAAGTTCTTTTTTTATTATATTTCCTTCTAAAATATAGTCTTCTTTTTTAATTACAAAGATACTATAAATTTTCCGAAGAAACGATTCTTTCTACACATTCCTTCTTTCTTTATTGTGATAAAAAAAAATTATTGTAAATTTAATATTTTATAATTATTTGTTTTATGCAAATATTTTATGTTAATTATTTCAAACCACATTTTTCTATTATGAATTCTTAAGAACTATTTTTCCCGTATACATTTTTTTTTGAAGTATGGTTTATGTCTAAAAAGTACTTTGTTTATTTTGAAGATATAAAAATTGGGGGCTTCAAACCTTAATATTACATATTAATTTTTTAAATTAGTTTGCAAATATACTTTCTAATTTGCAACAAATATTTATATATTTTTTATATTAGAAATAAGAGTTTCAGAACCAGAAAAAACACCAGAGTATCAATACGAATATACACACGGAGGCCAAGCCTCACCAAGAAGAGAAAGTATCAGTTGAACATACAAAGCAACAAAAGGAGGAAAAGAAAAACTATCTAGCTGAGAAGATCATAGTGATTGTCAACCCAGGCAGTCCAGCCTAAGGGACCTTCCATCCAAACTATACTTTTATGCCCTTGAATCTGCACCATCATAAATAACTCTTCTTTTCTGGCATTCCCTTTTTCTCTAATATCTTTGTTCAATCTATTGCAAGCTTGCTCAAAAACATGCAGATCATCTAAAGTACTACGCCACTGGTACCCATGCTTAAGCTCAAGGTAGTAAAGAGCAGCATGCCCATCATGAAGGAACCTCCTCATATTGTCCCATTCAATCATCATAGTAGTCTGCACCTGCAAGAAGATTTTAAAGTGAGTGAGTTTTCGAAAAAAACTCAGTAAGATCCCTATGCTTACCTTGATACCTTTCCTCGTTCCTACACTTCCAGATCTGCCAGAGAATGTTAGACGACAATATATTCTAAAATAAATTGGTATCTTTAGGAAGACCATTAATATGACCAGAAATAATATCAAAAATATTAACATTAATAGGATAAACAATGCCAAACATTTTTCATATTTCTTTAGCAAAAATACAATCAAGAAGGATATGTCTACTAGTTTCAGGAACTCTACACAAGTTACAAATATCAAAATTAACAAAATCTCTCTTTATAGGTAGCTTGACCAACAAAACTAACCATTTGAAACATCTAATTTTGGGTTCCACAGGATTCTTCCACAAGATATCAAAATACTTTTTCAAAGCATCAGCATCATAAGAAGAGTACCAAACAACATTAATATGATTGATAATATCAATATTACAATCAATGATTTTATAAATATTCTTAGCTTTGAGCAGAGTAGTAATGATACCACCAGGCCATTTGCACTTCAGGAACCTAAGAGAATCAGTGTGGCAAATAGTGGGAAGACCAACAGAAGCTTGCACAATCATGTTATAAGTTCTTCTATGGGAATCTGAGATAGCATATTTATCCTTAAAAATATCCCAAGGCATAATTTGATCATACTCAAAGAGATCCATAAATTGTTTAATACCTTTATTAGCCCACTGCCTGGCAGAACACCCTTGGGTAAGGGCCAAAGGTTTACCATTTAGGTGGAGATTCCACCAAATGGATCTTTCACCATGGAGTTGAATATTGGAATGAAACTCCTTGTTAGTGATGAATTTCCTAACATGATCCCAAGCCTTCCAAATAGACCTGAAAACCACAGAGCCTTGAACCATGACAGTAAAATTACCAAGAATGAGGTCACAAAAGGGGAGGCTAGTCCAAGACTTAGCTTTTCTAGGAACACCCCTCTCAATATTGCTCTTAACTAGCACTTTCCAAGGAGAATCACCCTCCATGGACTGAAAAATCCATTTGGCAGATAAGGCTATACCTTGAGTTCTTAAATCCTTCAGCCCAAGTCCCCCAAGGTGTAATGTCCCCTTTCTAGCATTTATAGCATGATGTTGTCGTTAGCCTATTTCCCCATAGTCCCGTAGGCTAACTAGGACATTAGAAGGGCTTAGAGGCCATTTGGCCTAGACAGTTTCAATTGTAGGTCTTTCTGAGGGGTTCTAGGGCAACTTTGGGCATACTTACTATTTATAGTAAGTCATCTTGGACATGGCCGGACATTCAGTCACAGTGGTATGTCGATGGTAATTGTTTAAAATCTACAGGAAAACTTATTTGTCATTGATAAGATTTGTTATGCATTGATAAAGCCATTTTATAAAGTTAAATTTAAATATTTAACTTTATTAATGCATAGACTATAGTTTGTGGGAAATATTTAAATTAAAAGAGTTCCCTTTATTTTTATAACACATTGGAGACATAAGGTACATAAAGGGAGTTATGTTTTATCCCACATTGAGAAAACGAAGGATTGAGCTCTTGTGAGAACACTATAAAAGAAATGAAAGAGCTTTTTTTTTGTATGCTTGGATGAAGATTAATGTTATGTTGCTGGATATCTGATTATTGGGCTTGGAGGACGGAATCCCTCTTTGCTAGCATTCTCTTCGCTGTTGGAAGACACAGTCAGGAGGATCAAGGGTGTTTTCACTTCAGGAAACACACTGGGTTTCATTTGGGGCATTTGCATAAAGAAATTTACAAGGGTTGGAGATGCAGATCTGAAGTTAGTTATTGCTATAGTGCCGCATGAACAGTATTTTGCTACAGTCGGCATGAACAGTATTTTGCTACAGTACGGTGTGAACAGTGTTGGTATCAAGTTTACTTTTTTTTTGGCTGATTAGAAGTTTGGAGGGCTGCCGACTACATCTGCAAAATACTACGACAACTAATTCTAGGTTTCTTCTGTCAAATTTTGATACTTTGCATAATAATTGTTGAATACAAGTCTGAATAGTTTTTGCAGCCTTTAAGGAAGCTATAAGTGCACATCTACATTTAAAAATCACCCTTTGTTAGCATATTGAAAGAGTTTCCAGATTTTTCATATACTGTTGAATGTGTGCCAAGTGTTTGTGAAAATGTTATGATGTGTATTATGCATTTTAATGTCACTTCATAGTTGTTCATAAATCTACTCATTGGAAAGCAATTTATTGAGGAAATCAGCTTTATGAGTTTGCATACAAAGTGTTTGACAATATTCCTTAAGTTAAATTTCTACAAGTCAAAGTTCAAATCAGGGGAGGATATTACAGTGTTATCAGAGCTATAAGTCCTGCCATCCTGTGGAGGTCTCATAGGAAAGTTGAAACTGGCGGATAGAGGGGAAAGTGTTTGATGAAATGTCAAAACACTAAAATCAGAGCATTTATGTTTGAGCATGCGACAGGGGCCTTATAATTTCCGCAATATCAGAGCAAGACAAAGTAGGAGTTCAGACTTGCAAAGAAAACAGTCTAGTTCATCCGTACAGGGGGGTATAGAATCCAGTCATACAGACACAACGGAGGTATTCTTTGATCAAGACAACAATATGGGTGACCGAGATGACAGGAATACAAGATTAGGTGGAGGCGGGAATGCCGGTCTAGAGCCTAGAGAGGACAGATTCTTACAGTTATTAGAGACCTTGGTACAGGGTCAGCGAGTAGCAGAACAAAGGGCACAGGAACAGAATCAGAGATTGGATCTTATGATGCAGATGATGGCTCATCAAATGGGGTTGAATGTTAACATGGGTGGAGGAAATAATCAGAATGGTAACAATCAGAATGGAAATGATTAGGATGGGACACATAATGGAGATGAACAAGTTGGGAACAATTTCAATCATGCACCCCAGCGAGCTAGGACAGTGAGTTCAAGGCCCATGATTCCTATATTTCCTCCTAGAGCTCCAAAGTAGCTCGTACTAGAGCCCCAGATTACTGATATACAGGACCAGTTGAGGAGAGATTGGGAAGCCAGAGGGCCAGATTTTACTGCTGCAATTACCTTTAGGGATTATATGGATGTGCGGATGAAACATATGCCACGTGGACATGACAGGAACCAGAGCTATGAGCTACGGAAGAAAGTAGGGAGACTTGAGTTACCATATTATGATGGCTCAGGAAAGTCTACAGCAAGAGCTTGGGTTCAAAAGCTTGACACATACTTTCAATTGAACCCTATGCCCGAGGAAGAAGCTATTAAGTACGCAGCAATTCATCTGGATGGGTTAGCACACGAGTGGTGGCATCATGGTATGGTCACTATGGGACATGCACACATTACCTCATATGTGGAGTTTACAGAGACGCTGATTGAACGTTTGGATATGAAGGATCCAGAACTCCATTTCAAGGAGTTAGCTCAGCTTAAACAGTGGGGATCATTGGAAACATACATTTCAGAGTTTCAGAAACTTGCAGTGTTAGTAACAGATGTATCTAAACGGAGGATACTAGTTCTATTTATGGATGGGTTAGCTGATTCATTGAGAGGGTGGATTAAAGCTCTCAACCCTCCCACTTTGCAGGAAGCCATTAAGAAAGCTCATGACATGGATTCCTCTTCATCTTCAAAAAATAAATTCCAGGCAAAGAGTTTCCCTTCAAGGAAAGATAAGGACAAGAAATCTTTTCATAAAGAGGTCCAACCAGCTAAGGAGGAAAGTAAGAGGTTGGACAATGAGACACTTAATGATCTCAGGAAGAAGAAGCTTTGTTTTCATTGTAGGGAGCCTTGGGATTTGTCCCATAAGTGTCCATTGAAAGCAAAAGCTAAGCAGATGGAGTACTTTTCAGCCGAAGAGTCAGTAGATGGAGATTCAGAGAAGTCATTCGAATCAGATGGAGATGATGATAGTTCTTCATAGGAGGAAGCACGCGGTGATAGCACGATAGCTTAGTTGTCAAGTATACAGGAGGTCGTCACTTTCAGAGTTAGGGGAACCTTGGATGGATAGAGAGTTGTGGCATTCATTGATATAGGGGCGACACATAACTTCATTGATGAGAAGTTTGTGACACGCAGAGGGCTACATACAGAGGAGCATAGGGGATTTAAAGTGATGGTTGCCGATGGCTTCAAAATTGAATGTACCAAGAAAATCTCCAACTTGCAGCTTTGTTTGGGAGATTATGACATGACAGGAGATTTCTTTGTGGTCAACATTGGTGATCAGGATATGGTGCTTGGGATGAATTGGATGAAGTCTCTGGTAGAGTTTACATTTAACCTTGAGAAGATGGAAATGAGGTTTGAGGCAAATGGTAAGAAGATAGTGCTCAGAGGTTTGTCAGATGGGAGACTTCGAGTGGTGTCACTCAAGCGGATGCAGAGTTTCTTTAGACATGATCAGGTGCAGTGGGTAGTAGAGTTTAGAGTAATGCCTGAGATGACAGAGCAGCATAAACAAGAGTATCCACCTGATGTACAAAAAATAATAACCAAACATACTAAGGTTTTTGGTGAGATACCTCCAGGGAGACCCTCGAATAGGGGAATCGAGCATGTTATTGAATTAGAGGAAGGGGCTAAGCTAGTTATCATCACACCTTACCGCCATCCAAAGAGATGTAAGGATGAAATAGAAAAGGCAATTAAGGAGTTGATTGACATGGGGCACATATGGCCAAGCAAAAGTCCTTTCGCTTCTTCAGTAGTATTGGTGAAGAAGAAGGATGGTACAATGAGGATGTGCATTGATTATAGGGAGCTAAACAAGAAGACAATCAAGAACCGATACCCTATCCTGCGCATCGATGAGCTTATTGATGAATTGCATGGTGCATGCTACTTCTCCAAGATTGATTTGAGATCCGACTACCATCAGATATGGGTTAGAGAGGTGGATGTGGAGAAGACAACTTTTAGATGCCGCTATGGACATTTTGAGTTCTTAGTCATGCCCTTTGGGTTGACAAATGCCCCTGCCACTTTCTAGTCCTGTATGAATAGAGTGTTCAGAGATCAGTTGAGGAAGTTTGTGTTGATATTTTTTGATGATATACTGATATACAGTCGTACTTGGGAGGAACATTTGAAGCATATTGATACAGTGCTCATTATTCTAGAGAGGGAGTCATTATATGCCAAGGTGAGTAAATGTGAGTTTGGGATGATAGAGTTGCTCTATCTAGGGCATATTATTAGTGCAGGAAGTGTTCGGGTTGACCCAGACAAGATCAGGGCCATTCTGGACTGGCCACCACCAAGGAACACTTCACAACTCAAGGGATTTCTCGGGCTTTATGGGTTCTATCACAGATTTGTGAAGGGATTTTCACAGATAGAAACACCACTTACAGATTTGACACAAAAAGATAGTTTCAAGTGGTCAGAGAGGGCTCAGGATTGTTTTGACAGGTTTAAGGAGCTGATGAGTACATGTCCTGTTTTAGCCATTCCAGATTTCACCAGGCCCTTTGAGCTGCAGTGTGATGCCTCGGGAGAGGGCATAGGAGCTGTTCTCATGCAAGACAAACATCCCATCGCATATGAGAGTAGAAAATTACGAGGTGTGGAGAGAACCTACAACATCTACGACAAAGAAATGCTAGTAATCATGCACACGCTAGCTAAGTTCAGGCAGTACTTAGTGGGAAGCCAGTTCACAGTAAAAACAGATCATAATAGCTTGAAACATTTCCTTGGATAGAAGGACCTTAATGACAGGCAACAGAAATGGGTGAGTAAATTACAGGCCTATGATTTCGACATAGCCTATGTCAAAGGGAAGAAAAATATTGTTGCAGATGCTTTATTTAGAAGGCCTCATTTGCTTGCTGTTGGGATAGTCATGGATGATTGGAGAGAGATGATCTTGGCAGAATATGCTAAGGATAGTTGGGCATCTAGCATTATTGAGGGAGCTATTCAAGATAGTCGATACACTGTCGTAAATGATCTGATCATCTACAAGGAAAGGATTTATTTAGTACCCGGGTCTGCTATGAAGCAGAAGATTTTGAGGGCATTTCATGATTCACCAATGGAAGGACATCCCGGATTCTTTAAGACATATCGGCAGGTGAGAGAGCGCTTCACTTGGAAAGGACTCAAATTAGAGGTGCTTCAGTTTGTGAGGGAATGCCTTGTGTGTCAGGAGAACAAACAGGAACATTCTTTTCCGGGTGGTTTACTACAGCCCCTACCCATACCAGAGAAGAAGTGGGATAGCATTTCCATGGATTTTATCGCAGGCCTCCCCAAGGCACAAGGTCGGGATTGTATCTTTGTTGTGGTAGACAGATTGACGAAATTTGCACATTTCTTTGCAATTTCGTCTACATATTCAGCAGCACAAACAACAGAACTATTTTTTCGAGAGGTATTCAGACTACATGGGATACCACGGAGCATAGTCAGTGACAGAGACAGTAGATTTATGAGCCACTTTTGGCAGGAGTTGTTCAGGTTATGTGGAACAGAGCTCACTCCGAGTACCAGCTATCACCCCCAAACTGATGGGCAGACAGAGATAGTGAACAAATGGGTTGAGGGGTACCTTTGAAACTACATTGCAGGAGAGCAGAAGGCTTGGGTGAAGTGGCTACATCTAGGGGAGTACTGCTATAATACCTCTTTCCATATGTCTATTCAAATGTCCCCTTTTATGGAACTGTACGGGTATGATGCTCCTAATTTTTTGGATTTGTTATTTGGGGACAGCAGGGTGCCTAAGGCCAAGGATACTTTGCAGGAGTGCCAGGACATTATGTGATCCTTGAAGGAAAATTCGCAAAAAGCACAAAATCAGCAGAAGCAATATGCTGATCAACACAGGGTTGAGAGGTCTTTTGAGGTGGGAGATATGGTGTACCTCATGTTACAGCCGTATAGACAGTCCTCTCTCAAGAAGAGTGGAGCAGAGAAATTGAAACCACACTACTATAGACTGTTCAAAGTAATCAGGAGAGTGGGCGAAGTAGCTTATGAGTTGGAGTTGCCTGTAGACAGTAATGTGCATAATGTGTTCCATGTGTCACGCCTTAAGAAGGCATTGGGTCACAATGTGGTGCCTTAAGTAGTATTGCCACCTCTTGATGATGAGGGAAAGCTTATCTTGGTTCTTGAGGCCATACTTGACTCAGGGAGAGGGTTCTTCACAGGAGGACTATCAGGGAGTATCTAGTGAAGTGGAGGAACCTACCTGTCGAGGATGCTACTTGGGAAAATGAGCAGATATTGTAGCATCCAGAGCTGAAATTGCTGAGGACAAGCAATTTTGGGAAGGGCGGACTGTAATGTCCCCTTTCTAGCATTCATAGCATGATGTTGTCATTAGCCTATTTCCCCACAATCCTGTAGGCTAACTAGGACATTAAAGGGGCTTAGAGGCCATTTGGCCTAGACAGTTTCAGTTGCAGGTCTTTCTGAGGGGTTTTGGAGCAACTTTGGGCATAGTTACTATTTATAGTAAGTCATTTTGGACATGGCCAGACATTCAGTCACAGTGGTATGTCGATGGTAATTGTTTAAAATCGACAGGAAAAATTATTTGTCATTGATAAGATTTGTTATGCATTGATAAAGCCATTTTATAAAGTTAAATTTAAATATTTAACTTTATTAATGCATTGACTATAGTTTGTGGAAAACATTTAAATTAAAAGAGTTCCCTTTATTTTTATAACACATTGGAGACATAAGGTACATAAAGGGAGTTATGTTTTATCCCACATTGAGAAAACGAAGGATTGAGCTCTTGTGAGAACACTATAAAAGAAATGGAAGAGCTTTTTTTTTGTATGCTTGGATGAAGATTAATGTTATGTTGCTGGATATCTGATTATCAGGCTTGGAGGACGGAATCCCTCTTTGCTAGCATTCTCTTCACTGTTGGAAGACACAGTCAGGAGGATCAAGGGTGTTTTCACTTCAGGAAACACACTGGGTTTCATTTGGGGCGTTTGCATAAAGAAATTTACAAGGGTTGGAGATGCAGATCTGAAGTTAGTTATTGCTATAGTGCTACATGAACAGTATTTTGCTACAGTCGGCATGAACAGTATTTTGCTACAGTACGGCATGAACAGTGTTGGTATCAAGTTTACTTGTTTTTTCGGCTGATTAGAAGTTTGGAAGGCTGCCGACTACATCTGCAAAATACTACGGCAACTAATTCTAGGTTTCTTCTGTCAAATTTTGATATTTTGCATAATAATTGTTGAATACAAGTCTGAATAGTTGTTGCAGCCTTTAAGGCAGCTGTAAGTGCACATCTACATTTAAAAATCACCCTTTATCAGCAGATTGAAAGAGTTTCCAGATTTTTCATATACTGTTGAATGTGTGACAAGTGTTTGTGAAAATGTTATGATGTGTATTATGCATTTTAATGTCACTTCATAGTTGTTCGTAAATCTACTCATTGGAAAGCAATTTATTGAGGAAATTAGCTTTATGAGTTTGCATACAAAGTGTTTGACAATATTCCTTAAGTTAAATTTCTACAAGTCAAAGTTCAAATCAGGGGAGGATATTACACAAGGGTCTTGTCAGTGTGGCACCAAGCCCACTTAACAGAGTGGATCTTTCTATTCCCTTTGCCATCAGACAAAGGAATTGTCTGATGGACTTCTGGATTTCAGAAATCTGATAGTTATTAAAACACCAAGCAGAAGAATAATATATGGTGTATGAGGACAATATCTTCTGGCAAACCTGAATTCTGCCTACCAAAGATAACACCCTGTTATGCCATTTGTTCAGCTTTTTATCAATCTTCTCTTTCACCCAAGACCACATGTATTTGTATTTATATATATTGATGTGGTTTATTTATGTTTTGAAACAAATCTTTAATTTTTACTATGAAAATAAATATTTTATGTAATTTTTGAGTTTTAATTTACATATTCTTTACATATTATCTTTCTACATATTTGAGTTAAATATTAATGAAATATATAGTTTATGATTCTAATTGTTTCAAATACAAATACACATTCAAATTTATCTTAATTAGATTTTTCTATTTCCACTCTTCTAATTATCTAATATTTAGTAATTTACTGAATTTGTATTCTTTGTATTTATTTTATTTAAATTAAATTGATGTATCTATTTTAGCTTTATTAGAAAGTAAAATTCAAGGAAATTTAATTATATTTTAGATGGTTTAATTCAGATTGCACACAAATAGTTCACACTACAAACAAATTTAGTAAATTTAAACTATAAATATATTATAACAAATTACAAATCAAGAGAAGGCATAATAACATAAATTAATTGAAAATGGAGGTTAAAGATATAGATATATGCATGATGGATTTATAGAGATTTCAACTTTTTCCTCAAACATTTAAGCAAAAAACAAATTTATCTTCTAGAATAATAGAATTGATGAATAATTTATTAATTCTTATCTTCAATAATTTTAACAGTGGTTGGGAGAAAGCCCATGTGGTTGCAAGCTCGAAGGTTTTGAAACTCTCCATCCTTGATTCAAATCCCAGATAGATCCAGTTCATAGAGTGGGTGGGTTTGAGGTTCAGTCCAAGAGAAATAGAAATTTGTGGGTGTGAGGCACATGTCTTTAGGAAGTTGGGTTGTTGAGATCAAAACCACGACCCACAAAACTCCTAGTTTTTATGCTCATTTGGGTCCTTGCGCCTACCCCTATCTTTGTTGCTTATTATACAACAGATATATACAAAATAACTAGCAACCATTTCAAACGTATGTTCAAAAAATCAGCAAATTATGAAAAGTTTACATTGATGAATGCTTCGACTATAGAATGTAATGCCTCGCCCGAAGATCCTTGGAACAAGGATAAGTAAAAGTCAAGATTATTATTTTTAAATAAGTATGGATGTACACGAAAATCAACATACAAGAATCACAAAGATTGCAAACAGAAGATTGAACAAACATCTAAACACCAACGAATATCCAAACACCACTACAAACCAAAATCGACAACTTACAGAAGTCACAAAATGCAATTAAATATGAAATGCTCTGAATTCAAAAAGTCAAACCAACAAGCTCAAGAACTCCACAAAGGGTATCCAAAACACATCTCAAAAACTTTCGATCGAGATGAAAAGTACCTACTAGTTGCTCGAGTGGGTTTCTTAACAAAACAATGCGACCTTTACAAACAACAAGGGCGATACTTTCCAGTATCATACAACTTTTCTCAAGAAGTTTTGTGATACTTTCAGGGACCAGGCAATAAAGTTCTCTAAGGGCATGCGACACTCTTCCAATGTCGTACAACATTTATTCAATGGGTGTGTGATTCTTTCTAGTATCACATGACATTTTGCCTCAAGGTGTGTGATAGTTTCCAATATTGCGCGATACTCCTTCTTTGGATGTGCGATACTTTATAAGTATCGCTCAGTGCTAGAACACTGTAACCTAGAAAATGCAAGAAATGATACAAGAATCATCAGATGGATACAACAAGATTTGGAACCTCCACACCGAGGAGTATCAAATCCACAAGTCAAGGCTTGGACACTAGAACACAATAATTGCAAGATGGAAATTGCATCTAACCATCTAAACCAAAGCAATAAGGAAACATACTGAAAGCAACATCGCAATGTACATAAATGAACAAACACTTATGTGGTTCCTCCAAACCATAATAGCATCATGAGACCTTGAAGTCCTAGCCATCCCTCGCTCGTAACATCCAAAATTGCCAACTAGATAGTCGAAGCTATCTTATGAGGACGCCACTACTAAAACATAATAACATCACAAGAATAGGAAAGCTAACATGCTAGACCAATAAGCAATAGATACTCCAACTAAACAAATTGCATCATCTAATCAATATGCTAAACATCATAATATGGAAATGCGTCAAATAAACTACATCATCTAAACATGATATTCAAGCATTCCAATGAAAACATAATTCACAAGGAAACATACTCTGGATAAACCGAAATACCAAGTGAACATCAAGCATCGGTTGCACTGGCAATAGACCGTATTTGTACACCAGTCCGCAACAATGGTATAGATAGTTATGCCTCTCAATCACATGAAACCCATAGGTTCACTCCTGTCGTGCTGATGGAGATAATGATCCAAACCCAAACACACATCAAGAAAACTTCCATGGCTAACACACACCAGACAGTAAAGAGGACTCCAACCAAGATCATGAAACAATGCAAGTGGATCAAGTCCTAGTCAGACACTCTTTGGGTCACTATATAGGGGCTCGCTAGAGGGTAAGTAACTTGGACTCAAGTAGCCCAAGCTAGTGGTGGCAACTCTACTTCCCTGGGAAGGAGCACAATCCTAGTGGGTCCTCAAACTTAACCAAGCACTCACATTACTAGTGTCCTCAAATTGAATCAAGTGCTCACTTAACATTTTATTATCTTTCATTGATTACCTAGTTAATTTATTTTGTTATCACTTAATTAAAAAACTTCTTCACGCCAACACTCAGGGCACAATAATCACCAGATTGCGAGAGAGAGAAGCACCCTACATGCTACCCTACATACCCATGTTGATCACATGATGAGTGCCTATAGGCATGCATATTCCCAACCCAACCCAAATGGACACACTCTCTGTAATACAACTAGGAGTTTGTCATGCCCAAAAAAGCCAACCAATTATGCTTTAATATTTAAAAGCCATAATAGGATTAAATGTAATAAACAAGTTTTCAAATAAATTCACTTAACTTCCTCATGCACATGTATAACTATAAAATTTAAACACAACTCAAATGCAAATTTTCTTAACATATTTTAAACTTAAAATTGCACGGCTAAGTATATATCAACATGTTATCTGATTAATCTAATTTAAATAAATGTGATTACCAATCATAAAAATGTGCAGTAAGATAACACCATCACATCTGATTTTTTTTTTTTTTTTTTTTAAATTTACATATGCAAAACTAAAAACAAGCTATAAGACTCAATGCAATCATATTACTAAAACACCATTTTATTGGCAAACCTGATTCAAAGGCTCAGCCGGGAAAGAATCAGGAAGAAAACCCGGCTTCGTTGCCATTTACAACAAAGTTTTGAGATACAAATAACATAGGATTTCAATCCTGAATTACATCACTTAAATTAAATCTCCTTCATGACCCTCATCAAGGGTTCCAAATCAAATTTTGCAACACATTTCAACAACTGTAGAGGAAACAAATATCTGATAAGGTGACAACCAAGCATAACCAAGAGACAATCAAACAAGCATAATCATACATGGTTTACACAATGGATTCACAATGAATCAAAACTAGGGCAAGGTAGATTCTTCCAACTAGGAAAAGTCAAGCACAACACCAAATAGATGCCCAATCGGGGCTATATACCAAGAACTTCCATTCTTCCATTTCAACATACCAGAATCATACCAGGTTTGTGCTGACAGGTAGGGGCCCATAACACCCTACCCTTTCTCCCTCTTCTCATCTTGAGAAGAGACTCTACACTGGATGGAGTCCGACTAAACAGACCTCTCCCAAAATTGGTCACTTCTGCCCTCTCCAAGGGTGAGTAATACCAAAACACCAATGCAAGGAAAAACTCAAAAATTGCAAACATAAACAAGAAAGGAAAACAACA
This sequence comes from Cupressus sempervirens, assembly GCA_028749045.1. Classification (NCBI taxonomy): domain Eukaryota; kingdom Viridiplantae; phylum Streptophyta; class Pinopsida; order Cupressales; family Cupressaceae; genus Cupressus; species Cupressus sempervirens. The sequence continues at coordinate 480,910,952 of CM053793.1, read as the reverse complement.
AAAAATGACATGGTTTTCAAATCTTCCCACATACCCACAACCATACAATAGTGAAACAACAACAAGGTAACATGAACATGGAACCAAACATAAAAACTAAATAAGGGAGATGAGAATTTCCTACCTTCACAAAGAGGTAATGGCAATGAACAAGTTTGAGTAGAGTATCCCTTTCCTTCCTTCAAGCTTCAAGAAATCTTCTCTAAATGTAGAGATTGGGTAACAACCCACTAGTCCAACAAAGGCCTCTAAATAAGCCTCAAACTCAACCACCCAAGTGCTCAATAACTTCTCCCACCCACTAGCAATTCTAGAAACTCCTAACGCTACCCTCACCATGGTTAGGCACTAAAAGGAGGTGGGGTAAGACAACTCATGATAACTACAAGCAATTTTCGCACAAAGGCAAAAAGAGACTTTTTGAGTGGCCTCAAAAGTCAACAAAAGGGGCTTAGGGGTTGGAAAAGACCCCTAACCCATACCCATACCCCTTGGGTATAATTATTCCATGTTTTGAAGCCTTACGAAAAGGTTTAGAGCTAAACAAAAGCTAGGAAATAAAATAAAACCATCTAACTACTCTAACTTGCTGATTAAACACTAATCTGAATTAAGGGATGACTAACCTCGATTAAGAACCTAATAGCAAAATGACACTCACTTAAACCAACTTAAGGTCCAAAGGGCACACAGCTAACCCAAATCAGCACATAGAAGAACATAAACAATTTACGAGTGTCAAGCGACACCAAAAGAGCATAGTTACAAACATTAACATTTACTAAACATGAAAGATACTTACATACATCTCACAATTAATTTAATTACAAACAACAAGGTTTTCACAATTAACACATAGGGATCAGTTTTGTTCCTCCATCGGGTTTCTCGACTAAAATATCCTGCACACTCATTGCACACATCAGTAATCTTGTAAAATCTCATGTACATATGTATATACATATCAGAAATTCACATAAATTGAAACATACATCAATTAGGGTTTCTTTCATCCTACTTATATCCTTAATCATAAAGATTCCAAAATCAAAGTATCAATCCTAAGTTTACTAATTTCGTCAACATACATATACATAACACATTAAATGATGAACATCAAATATCTGGAAGTCACATCACTCATCATGAAATAATATAATATGTTCTAAGCATCAGATAATGTCTCGACATCTTGAGTTGTGAGTATCAATAGCCCCAAAAATCGCACATATATTCAAAGCTTATTTGGATCGTTACATAAATCAAAACATGAATCTCTCACATAATTAATTGTTTGATTGATTTCTATTCACATTTAATCATCAAAAATCACATATTTAAATAAACCTAACTTATTCATTTATTTAGATTACAATGCTAGAAAATCATCGTTAGGCATGCATATACCTAACATCATAAGCATTGCCATTTAAGGAATACTGAACTATTGCAACATAAAACTTAATCGTCAGGATGTCAAAATCATCACCCTTATCATCAGGTGAAAATGCCTCGTATCATCTTTAGTAAAATTTTAATGTTTAAACAATCAAGATAATGTAGTTTGTTCTTGCATTACTTAATTATTTAAAACATGAATGTATTAGGATCTCAATTCTTATTAGGACATCTAAACCATAAAACATTATTCCACATCCATTCTAATCACCTACAACAAATTGAACAAAGAAGTTCATATTTAATAAGTACATGTAAGGAGGGGCCTTACAGAGTTCAAGCCTTGCAAGTCACCTGACAAATGCATGTGCATGTGCTTGTGTGTGGCGCAACACCATCACAAAGATCATAACACAAGCGCTGGATGAGAACACAAGCATAAAATAACACTCAACCAAATAGAAGCTCGGGAGGACGGATGTGACACATCCCAATGCAACAAAAAAGTGCAAAAATGGTTAAACTGACATCCTATGGATGATCTAGGTCCACAACCAACATTGTGCCAAGAAAACCTGAGAAAACTGGGTAATATGCAAATTGAGGTAAAAATCCCAAAACTCAAAAACTTTGAAAATAAAACTCATTTGGTCTTTAGGCACAAAAGCCACAGAAATCAAATAAAATTCACATTTGGACATCGTATGCAAAAATAGCCAACATAACAGTGTGAAACCCCAAACCCTCATACCAAAAAACAGGAAAACGTTCATACATGTCCAACCGGGCAGAAGTAGCAATCAGATGCAGAGGGGAACACTAGTTCTTAGCCTCCTAATAGCCTCCTAACACAACTACCAGAAACGAAAGTAAAAATGAAGTTGAAACACAAAAAGGGGAGTCTTACCTAACAGCCAAAAGGGCTAAAATGGGAATCAGCCAAATAAAATAATTATCTCACAAAAGCTATCAAAAGTTCCGACAAACCAAGGTCTCTCCAAGATGGATCCAACGAGACCGACCTTGCGAAGATCCCATGCCCGTAGCTCTCACAATGAACATAAACACAATCCTCCATAAGAGGATTTTGGAAAAAGCTCTCAAAAGTTTAACTTTCAAAAGTGACAAGTGAGGAATTAATTTCCTCTTTGGATACTTATTCACTTGTCAAGTGAATAATTGATTACAGTGAATAACCAAGAAGACTAGCTAAACCCTGAATCAACCCAAATAAAAACAGGCTATCAAGTAGTTGGAATTCATCTATGGCAAAGCTGTCAAAAATTATAATTAATAAAAATAAAGCTTGAAAACCCTTAAACCAAAATCATAGAATTCCTTAACAATTTCACAACAATGTGAACCTCTAAATGCACAAACACATTCGCAGGTCTAATCACATAATGCAAATGAGTCCAAATTTATCAAATCACCAAAAGGTTTAATTTAAACATTTAAATAAGATATGTCGACCATATAGGGACGACATTGGTAAAATATGAACAGTTGAATCATTAACTCCACATGTCATTGTCAAGGATATAAATCCTGCACACTAAAGCACATGATCAAGTCCAATTGCATATAATATCATAGCCAAAGCAATAAATCCATTAAATAACTTACTTTAACCATTTATGCAAGTATACTGAAATAATTCATTTACATCACTCATGTTCGCACGAGACATAACAAATCAAGAATGAAGTAAATAATTATAGCATTAAATCCCCATATAACCTAATCAAAATTATGTCCAAAAATCGAATAACCAGATATCATCATAAAACGTATTGTCATCTCAAAATGGTATCATTATGCAAATATGATCAATTGAACAACATAATAATCTAACATCTATGATACTGGAAATCAAAATATAACATTCGACCCTCAGGGCATCTCAACATATACAAATAACATGAATAATAAGTATCTGTCGGATCAAAATATAACAAAGTACAGACTACAAACACAAGAGACACTACAAGAAAGCCTCTCGACCTAAGAAATTTATCACAACCAAACAGAAAAGTTTATAAGATACATCAATAGTAGATTCATAACAGACTAGCTGACATAGAAAAGACATGGAAGTGGTCTCATGGCCTAGTCGGCCTCTGAACGTTATTGAAATACCTCCTTTTATTCATTCATTCTGAGATTCAACTGCCCCATGCGGTACAAAACACCCACATCTCAGAGCTATGCAAAATAGACTGGAAGACGAGAAGGAGAGCTTTTGGATGCGAAGGAAGCTGTATGAGGAGAATCCATGGCAGACGCCATATCCATTTCAATCTCTCTGAGCACCACAACGACTTCCCATATAGTAGGCCTCTCCTTTCTCAAACCCTTAACACACCTACAAGCCAATTGGGCCAATCTGATCAACGGCTCCACATTCCTTGGAACGCCCAATTTGGGATCGAAAAGCTCACCAGTCCTGGAAGCCATTACAAGAGGCACAGCCCAGTCCACAATGTACCGCTGCTCATCTCCCCCAAAACAGGGCCTTCCAGAAATCATCTCAAACATCACAATTCCAAAGCTATAAATATCACTGGCCTTGGACAAATTGAGGTCAGTATAGTGCTCAGGATCAACGTATCCCCGAGTCCCGAACATTTGATTCGATGGAGCCAAAAAAGAAAGCCCATAATCCACAATCCGGGCAGACCAGGTGGAATCCAGCAGCACATTGGAGGGTTTCAGATTGCCATGGATGATGTAGGGAACAGTGCCTTCATGCAAATACTCGATGCCCAGGGCAGTTTCATACAAGATCTTGACCCGCTGCGACCACCCGAAGAACAATCCGCCCTCATGGAGATGGTAATGGAGGCTCTTTCCCGGCTGAAAGGGCATCGCCAGAATCCTCTCGCCCGGAGCCTCGCAGTACCCGATTAAGGGCACAATGTTGGGATGATGGGCTCGGGAAAGGGCCCGGATCTCCGTCGAGAAGCTGAAGATCTCGTTGGGGTTTCCGGCGAATCGGAGAACCTGAGATGGATCGATTCGCTTGATCGCCATTACTTGGCCGTCGGGGAAGATCCCCTTGTAAACAGATCCATAACGACCTCGACCAAGGAGCCGCCGTTTGCTGAATCCATCGGTTGCCTTTTCTACATCCGTGAATGCCAATGTCGGTGCACATTTGTGCAATGAGCTCTCTTCTTCATCTTTCTCCACTCTCATTCGGAGCTGCTTGAGGATGCAGAACACGCAGATTGTGAAACAGACCAGTAATATGCATACCGATGCAAGGATCAGGTCGAAGATTAGAACTGAATTTTTGCCCTGTTTGTGGTGATGCCCGTTCATTGTCTCATTGAGATTTGCGGTCACCTTCACGAATTGAGTTAACCTGCCCATTTTTGCAAAGATTTGTTTAGGTAAAAGTGAAACCCTATAGGATTCGTCGCCGTTTATATGTTTCTGGGCCTCCCGGATTGGGATTCTTTGCTTCCCGCTGGATTTTGGTGCAGAAAATGAATGGTGAAGATCGCTTGGGATTCTGTTTCTCTGAACCCATTCCTGCCAAGAAAGGAATTTTTTTCAGAAATTGAGAATATGGGCTCAAGTGTCGCTTGCTGAGATGGTGCAGGAGAAATCTGCAGGAGAAATCTGAAATGTGTTGAAATGCATAAAGGGATTGGGTAGGCTTGATGAATTCCTTGCGGCACGTCATGTTGAAGTCGGGTGATTCCAGCTTTGGGCGCAAGAAAACAATAAATTAGGGGAAATTATTGTTGTTGTTGCAGGTGGTGTCACGCGTTACCTTTCTGGGCACACAAAATTTTCCTTTGCCTAGAAAGGAAACCTAAATTGGCTTTTATATTCCAGTCGTGCAATAGAATTTGGGCCGAAAGCGATGACCTTGGATCTATGGCTTTAGACGGTTGAATGGAACAAACCCCAGAATTCGTGAAAAAAAAGATGAGATTTTATTTCAGTTTTCAAGAAAATAGCAAAGTACGAGACTGTAAAGTTTATTTAAGCAGAAGGGGATTTGGATTAGGGTTTATTTGTGAGAAATTATGATAAGATATACTTAGGTATTGATATATTGGATTCCATTTCTTATGAGAATGAATGGAATAGTCAGTGTTTATTTCATTCATAGAGGAAGTATTGGGTGTTGTCTATGGTGCAACTTATATGCATTTTATTGTAGTGAAAATAACATAGATTTATACCATTTAACATTGGCTACGGTGCATATAAGTTGTCTAGTAGCCAAAACCAAAGTATTGAGCCTTTCTATGAGGTCGCTTATCTCATTACACTTCATCTTATCTGTGTTTTAAATATAGAGTTTAAGTTCAATCAACTTGCTATCTCATTTGTCAAGCTATCAAAAAGTGTTGTGCCTTACTAACCATTCATTTTAGAGTCTTTTAGGTCATCATCAGATAAGTGGGAGGTAATTTTTATAGCAAGTCAAATTATGATATGGCTATTAGAATTCAAATGTGTAGTTTTAAGACAAACTCGTTGACCCATGCTTCAAGAACATGATTGATGTAAGACATGGATATAATATGTGAAATTATATGACCATAATGAATGCAAGGTGTAGATATAATATGTCCTATGAAAATTTATGAACACAATGGATGTGTGATGTATACCTAGCTATAATGGGTCTCATAAGTATTTATGAACATAGTGGATGCAAGTCGTGTCCTTTTAAAGGAGACAGTAGTAATTTGGAATAATGTGTTTGGAAATGATAAAGATAATGGTAGCATAGTGGTCTGTAATACATGAAACATGTGGAAGAGTTATTGAGTTGGAAAAAATCAATACAACTAAGCAAGCATTTTTTATAATGGTACACATGCATGAGGATTATACCAAGTTATTTTTTGCCTTAAATGTCATAAAAACTACCACATGAATGGATATTCCATCTTTCCCTTGCAAGGAGTTCTCCTATTTGGTTAGTTCAAAATGAGGATATCTAACAAATAAATTGGAATCTTATAGAAAGAGAAGAATAAGAATCCCCTATGCCTTATTAAAGAGAAATATCACCAATTGTCAAGAAGCTCAATGGATAATAAGGATATTAATAATTTTGGTGAAGAAACTTTTTCTCTATTAATTTTTCATAGAGGATCGTTGCAAATGTACTAAGCACTGTCTTATTAGGTATGTGTTTTCCAAATGCAATAATCACTTACATTTATATTAAATCATGAATAGACATGTCCCATGAAGGGACCTGTCTATTCGTTAATCATTTAATAATATATTTAATCACACACACACACACACACACACACACACACACACACACAAATTTCTCTCATATATTTATATCTTAATTATATCTCATATAATTATATATACGTTTATCTGATAGAAGCTATCAAACATCAACACTCCCTCTTAGCTAGGGAGGATAAACACATGCATTACCTCAAAGTGATATCAAGTTAGCAAGAGTAAGGATATCTTTGATCATAAGATATCCATCATTTTGATATCAAGAGTATTGGTCTCCCAAAATATCAACATATGATATTCATTAAATACTCAAAATAAGGTTTGATATCACATTAGATATCAATAGTATTGGCCTTCTTGAATATCAATGACATTCACCAAGTACTCAAAATAAGTTTTGATATGACATCTAACATCAAGAGTATTGGCCTCCTAGAATGTCAACAACATTCACCAAATACTCAAAAATAAGGTTTGATATCAAGAGTATTGGCCTCTCAGAATATCAATGATATTCACCAAATAATCTTTGAGTAATGACCTTCCAGAATGTTGAGATGCAAAGACATTCACCATATACTCAATTTGTTTGATCTCATAATACAAGTTATTGTAAGATCATCATCTTAGAATAACTTCTGCAAATGCAAGTGACATCATTTGGAAGTTGAAACTTCCTCATGATGTACAGAGGGGTTAGGCCCATTAAAATCACCTAGTCATGAGGAATACTCATGAATCACAATCCTCTTGTCTAATACAATTTATTGATCATAGGAGAATCCATCTCAATATGGTTTACTCCCTCTAAATCAATATGACCGAGATCATCGAAGATTGACTAAATCATATCCTCTATTTTCTCCCTCTCTTTCAAGGTTTCCTCTAATGAAATGTTAGTCTCCCTCTAAATCTCAATCTTCCTCCTCCTGCAATAAAATTCCTGGAGGAAAAGATCAAGGCAAATAACTCTTATAGTGCATATTGACAATAAACATAAGAGAGGCTAGTTCAAAATACTCAAGGATAATTTTGCATAATGATATAAGATAATTCCAATGTAATATAGATAAATATCTAATTTAAATATATATACTTTGAACAAATTATCAAAATTATTTTTTCAATAATAAATTTAAATTATTCTTTGATTATATTTATACATTTTGCATTTTTATAATCACTGATACATATTATACATATATACACATTATATATAGTACTATAAATATAATATATATAGTGAACTATACTAATGAATAAAAAAAGATATTATTAATCATTTATTTTTATTGTATTATACAAATAAATAAATAATCATTACATACCTTAATTGATGCACATAATTATAACTCATTATTCTTAATTAAATTATCAAATTGCATCATACCTTAGATACCTATACTTGGAATTGGTTAAGCCTTTCATACACCTCATCACTCCACATCGACTATTAAACTTCCTCATTATTATTCTATCACCTTCCCATCATAGTGGAGCCATTAAAATAGTAGCAAAGAAGAGACATTGTTTGATAGTTGAGGAAGATGTCTATTGGATCATGGTGAGTTGGAGGGCTCAACAGGGACCTCGGGTCACAAAGAGCTTGACAAGCTCTAAGTTTTTTTGCGAGTGTAGACTCCTCAATGCTTTATCTCACATGCTTGTCGAGATTAATTTATTTGGGGAAATTCCAAAGTTTTCTTCAAACAAAATTATTTACATCTAGTGTCAACCTATGAGCAAGTTCCTTCCATAGTTGAGTTCCATTATACTATCAAATTGTAGGATGGTTGGTATTATTGTATACCAACAACATTACAATTTGAACATTAGTATCATAGAGCCTTCTTTTTTATTATTATCAAGTTTAGCTTATGTTGATGAGGCATTAAGCCTAGATGACTTGTAATATTTCATCTATATATGTTCCTTTCGATCTAAATCTCTCATTTTATCCATAACTTGTGTTCCAGTATGAGTATACATATTGTATTCATTTGAATGTATCAAATTTTAATATAGATTCTAGGAAATAAAAAAATAGGTCATTTGAAAATGTAATGGTACTATTTTGTTGTATGTATAGCTTAATATCATGACTCTTGTATTGGCCTTGAGATAACATATTGAATGAGATTTATTTGCATCATATTGGTTTACTTTTGCTTTACAAGGCCTATGATTGAATCTTTCTCACAATGTGTTTTCCAATAACAAGCAACCCATATACAAGACCTATGACACATTTTGATAAGCAATTCGAGGAGATTCAGTCATGGTGTGTAGGTCAGTAAATGGAAAGATTTAAAATTTGGTTCTCAAAAACATCATTTCATTTCTCTCTTCATTGTATTTTAGATATGTTTATTTGGTCAATTTCTAAATTATACACTTGTCGATGCCATGTAATTTCTAAACTAATATTTTGTATTTTCTTCATTCCAAAAGGTCATTCCCATATAGTAAATGATACAATTTGGACATTGAGTTCGAAAATGTCGTTGCAATTCCCAAATGTTTGAATCTGCTCTAATACCATGTTGATTTTTATGGAGGATTGATGCAAATGTACTAAGCACTTCCTTATTAGGCATGTATTTTCCAAATGCAACAATCACTTACATTTATATTGATTGTAATCCATGAATAGACATATCCTTTCATGGGACACGTCTATTCGTTAATTAGAGACTTAATATAATAATATATTCAATCATATATATATATATATATATATATATATATATATAATTAGAGACTTAATATAATAATATATTCAATCATATATATATATTTCTCCCATATATTTACATCTCATATAATTATATATGTTTATCTAACATAAGCTATCAAACTTCAACATTCTCTATGTGGTGCTTTTGATTTTATTATTTCCAATGTTATGAATAGATGGAAGAGCTCCAAGAATTATACATACAAGACTTGTGAAGGAGAAAGTATTTTTTGTAATGCCATTTTCTCATGACAATGATCAATAAGATAGTAGAGGTTGTAATTGAAATTTCGTTGACAATTTAAATCAAACGATAATCCATTATGAATTTCCATCTGTAGACGCTAAAAAATGGTTCGCATCTATGACTTCATCACTTCTTCATACTAATTTGTCCCATTTTCTCATTCTACTAACTTTGATCTTTTGGCCAGATTGACCATATTTCGTCATTTGTATCCCCTTTCACATCAATTTCATATCAACTCGAAATCATATCAAATCAACTCGGAATCACCCCAAATCAACTCAAAATCATTCAAAATCAGTCCTAATCAACTCGGAACATATCAAACATCCCAAATCAATCATCATTTATCTGACTCCTAGGTATTGTTGTGGTTTTCAGTGCCTTGGAAACCTATCAACTTATTAATCTTTTCAATTTGACCTTAGTACTGTCGTGGCTCTCAGTGCTAGGTCAAACTATCATTCATGTCATCCAATCTTTGAAATTGTTGAGGCTTTCAATGTCAAATCACGACATCATCAACCATTTTAATAACATTGACAATGTTTGATGGTGTTATTATGACCAAACCTTATCAATCAATTTCAATCCTATAGCATTTACAATGTCGGTTAAATGTTACATATCAACCAATTCATGTCATGTATCCTTGGCATGTTATCAAATTCAATCAATCAATTTGACCATGGCTTTGGTCTACCTTTTCATCATCTTATTCGATATCCATCATCGTCACATTTTCATCAAAGGATACGGTCGCATTCATTTAATCAATTTGGCCAATCATTTGCTAATTTTCTCTATAGGATTAAATAACCCATAATTTAAATCCTATTCTTTCTAATTATTCTTCCCAATTATCATCCTCAATTAATTAATTTTATTAATTAATTGATTCATTATTTTCAAACCATGGAAATTCTTAATTTCCTAAGTTCCATTTTTCATCATTAATTCTATTTTCTACTAATTCTTATTTTGTGGAATAAAAGGATTTTTAATTCAAATATTCCATAAAATATTTCATCATCATGACACTTGGATGGACACCTCGTGGATTCTCCTTTGACACTTGGCTGAGATTTGTCATTATCAAATATTCTTATCTCTTACACATGTCCCTATTTTGCTTATTCGTCATAGATTCTTGGCTTTAAGTTTGTTGAGGAATCTTATGACGCGTCATAGATTCTCTTCCAAATTTGACTCTCGTGTGTCATAGAATCTTACTTTTGGCATATTCTGTCATATGTGTCATAGGAATTATTATTACCTCTTACGCATGTCCCTATTTGGCTTATTCGTCATAGATTCTTGGCTTTAAGTGGGTTGAGGAATCTTATGACGCGTCATAGATTCTCTTCCACATTTAGCCAAATTTGACTTGCATGTGTCATAGAATCTCACAATTGGCATATTTTGTCATATGCATCATGGATTCTCAAAGGAATCTCTTGCCACATCGCATATCTATGGGTGACAAATCCAATGCCCTCACTTTGAGTGTTGATTATAAAATGAACACTCTTTCTCTCATTTTGGGTCCTTGGAATCAAAATGCTTAAGTCTTGAATCCTTGAATCTTCGAGTTTTTGAGTCTTTACTAATTTGCATTTTGCATTCTCTCTCTCACATAAAATCACACTTCAAGTATTCTCATGGCATTATCACTATCATAGGCTTTTGCTTCAATTTTGTGTGCACTATAGGCAACTTTGGAGCTACAATCATTTGGAGAAGAAAGAAGGACATGGGAGCTACAAACGAAAAAGGGAGTTTTTGATTATGTTTGCTTTCTTTTGTTTAGTTTGGCTTTCATGGTAGACTAGTGGGTGCTAACGTATGATTATTGAGTTTGTGATTTTCTCATAGTATGTTATGCTTTTAGCCCACTTTCTTGTTTTGTGCTTGTAGGTGCAAGGAAGGAGCTCACTTGGAAGGGTATAACGACTATTTGCTCTTCCTTTTCACACCTAGATTAATTAGGGGGTCTAGTAAAATGCTTATATGCTGTTGTTTCATGCATTCTGTTAGCTTGCTGTCCTAGGGCGCACTCTACTTTGTTAGGGCGCACTTGGGACCCCTAGGAGCAGTTTTAGGAGCCCAAAAACCACCAAAATTTCATTCTGTTGTTTCCAACTTACCAACTGTGCCCATCTGGGCCCCAACTGCATCATTGACGCAGTCTATACTGTTTGGGTGCACTTGGGAGTGTAGTTTTGAAAATTTCAATTTTTGGGTCTTGTTTAGGCACCATTTCCCCACACTCTGCACCTGACTTCCCAACTACGCCCTAAAACTACCAACTGTGCCCAACTTGGCCCCAACTGCATCGTTGACACAATCTACACTTTCTGGGAACACTTGGGGATGTACAGAGCCATTTTGGCCTTCTGGGGAGCAATTTGCATTGTTGGAGCACACCTAGGTTCATAGTAAGCACATGCACCAATCAAAATATGCATTTCAAGTTCCTATCACTCTCTAGGACATAGACTAGGTGATTTCGTGTTACTGATGGTCTATTTGTAGCATGTGGCAATCGTGGGATGAAGACATTATCATAAAATACTAATGCTTTGTTTGCAGGACATTGTCGAAGACTTTGTGTGTCTTTCAAAACTATGTGTGTGGATTTCCTAGATTAGATAACATTTCGTTTGGTGCTGAAAAAGAACATTTTTCTTTTTTGCCTGGTGTGTCTACGATGTTAGATCCCTAGGACTTGCATTGGACGTATCCTCTCCCCTTGCCATTCGTGGATCTTGGGTGTAAGAGAAATCTGTGTAACTTCTATAGGAGGCCTGCCTTGGACCAAGATACTCGATATTGAGTATGCCAGGGGACGACCTTAGAGTGATAATGGGCCAAAGCCAGGTCAACGTTCCAGCCGCTATATAAAACTCGATTACAGTGAAAGATGTGTCTGCGGTATTGCTGTGTGATAGCTCTCCTCCAGTACCCTTGTGGTGTGTCAAACCCCGATTCTCAGAGCTGGGAGACCTTTTGCGAAAGTTTATCATTAACTTGCCGAATGGAATGCCCTTACTAAAAACAATGTTTTAGTGGCCAAAATCCTTTCTATCCACTGGCTCAAGGGGTCACCCATGCCTGTGAAGACATCCTACATTCTCGTGGTCCTTAGTAGAGGTAACAGTCCCTTGGGAAGTCATGCCCCTTGGGAAGCAGATCTTGGTAGCCCCGAGAAGTGAGTGCGCTATAAGGGGGAGCCTGTGGTGCCAAGATCCTAGGTTGTCCACTCTAGATAAGCATGACTAAACTTCGGTTCAAGTAGGAATTCAGTGGATATAGTCTTAAAAGCCTAGGTTGTGGTGTGTTTGTTAACTTTTTACAACAACTATTCTTGTCTTAATGTGTCTTGCGTGTGTGTAAAACATAATCAAGATAAAAGCCAAACTTTTAAATTTACACCTTAGATATCATTTGAACTTGTCAAAACATCACACATTGCCAAAACATTTCAACCTTATCAAACTTTGCAAACATTGATTCAACACACTCGAACCTTGGAAAACATGGCGACTTGTGCTCTTAAATGTGCTTGGCAAAACGTAGATCTCATATTTGCATAGATTTCACTTGCATTCACCCTAGTCTAGGCTTCATTCTTGCATCATATAGACTTCATATTATAGCTTTTAGTCCTCATTTAGTATCTATTACTTTTGATATTGCATCCATTTAGGTTCAATTTTACTTTCCTTAGTTTTTTGCATTCCCATCTTAGAATCAACACTTTGCATTCACCACCTTGCATCTTTGCATACCTATTCATCATCTTGACCACTTTATCCATCATTTTGGGTGTCCTAATCATCATTTTGAGCATCCAAACTGGCCCTAACACTGTCCTCTACCATTTACCTCTCTGTGACATCAATCCTGAAACCATAGCTTCTAGAATTGCCTCAGTTTCAGCCAAGCTTACCAACTGCGCCCAAAAACTACCAACTGCACCCAACTAGGCCCCAACTATGTCATTGACATAGTCTGCATTGTCTGGGTGTACTTGGTGGTCTTGAGATCTAGTTTTGGGTTCCAGATAACATTTTGGGGCTTCAGTAGTGTCCTTAGGTACCTGGTTAACTCCCCTTGCACTAGCTTGCCCAGATCTGCATTCTACAGCACCTAATCGTCATCACCTTCACTTAAGAAATCATTCTATACATCATAACCTTCATTTTGCATCTCCCAACCCATCCTAACATCAACCCCAACATCCTGGCTTCCTGGCATGTCAGTTTGGTAACCATACTCCTCAGAATCAGCAAACATTCTTCCCAGCTTACCAACTGCGCCTTGAAACTACCAACTACACCCAAATTGGCTCCAAGTGCATTAATGACATAGTTGGTACTTTTAGGGTGCACTTGGAACTATTAGGATGCACTTGGGTACCTGCATGACCATTTTGGGCCTCTGAACTACACTTTAGGACCCCAAAACTGCATCTAGGAGCCTCTAGACCTCCCTGTTCTGCACTTGACCCAAAACTGCATCTTGCACCCAAAATCCCCTCTTGCATCATAGGAATTGTCCATATCACATATCCACTCAGCATCACCATCATTTCGAGTCCTCAAAACGTCATTTTGAACCCCCAAAACCTTTGAATTCAGTCAAAAATCTAAACAAAGTATGATTCTTAGAGTATCTCCTAGTGTTGACGGATAATGGATCTTGACTAGTCTTTTTATCTTTTCTTATCATTTTCTTGGGTCAAAATATGTCTATGGCTTGATATATTTGACCTTGTCATCTTTTATAAATTTGGTCTTTTCATCTTTTATCAGTTTTTGGTCAAGATCCAAAGTCCTTTATCACAAGGTTAAACTCCTAGACAAAATACTTTCTAAAAGATTTTACCTAAGTTCAAAACTTTCCATATACCCTTGTCATAGCATAATCATATCCCTAGCATCCCCAAACATTATTTTGACCTACCCTAGTTGTATATCCCCTTCATATTGCATTGATCAAAATCCTTAACATCATTTTCACTACCAATCCCTATCAAATTGTCCATCAACCAAATTACCTTCTTGAGAATTTACCCTCATTTTGCATGTCCCAAATGTCATTGTGAACCCTAGAACATCATCCTTTACATGATACACCTTGCATACATTAACCTTTAGTACCCTTACCAAGTCCAAAACATAACCCTAATTGTCATTTTGCATACCTTAGAGTCATTTTCATCCCCTCTAGTCAAACTTCAAAACATCACCTTGCATTTGCATTTGCATAACATCCCTAGGATATTTTCACTTTGCACATCAAAACCCTAATTCATTTAGCATTTCCTCACATTTCATAACATTCCTAAACACTTAAAAAATCCAAAAAAACACTCATATCTTGCATACCCACCACTCTTTGCACTCTTAGGTATCATGCTAGCACTTACTAGGAGACAAGCAGCTCAGAGACCAGAGGAACTCTATCAACCTTTGTTTTTTGAGGCACAAGCATAACCAAAACCTCATCCAAGACAAAGAAAGAGCAAGAAAATCCAACAAACCTTTGACGAAGACCAAATCGATGCATCACAACCATTACTATCAGACCCTTGGAATATGTATTCGCAAGATCCTCATAATCAAGCTATGGTACAACAAACCTTGAACAATGCACCTATCATGAGATTTCCTCCAAACACTTCCACCACACATGGGATGGTTCAATGGAGTCCTAAATTTGAACCTATATTCATGCCAATGCCACCAGGAGAAGGAAGTGTACCAACCTCACCTGAAGATGAACAATCACATTCATTTGAATTCAGCCAACCTAACACATCAAACATACAACAAGATATTGTACACCTAAGTGATGACTCTGACACTGATTATGGCATCACCGATGAAGAAATGGCTAGGACATGTCAAGACAAAAGTTTTCACAAGAACTTCAAAGGTTTGGTAGCTCAAGAAATTGTCAAATTTAACCCAAACTTGGAAGGTCCTAGGTCCAAAAATCAAACCAACACAACAATTGAAAACATCCAACCCATGATAAATTTGGACTTAGACAAGGGAAAACAACATTTGGAGTTTTCAAACGCAATAATGGCACCTATAAGGTCCCATCAAGAGTCAACTATCAAAATCCTCCAAAGTACATTTGAACACATCAATGTTAATCCCTTGTTTGATGAAATACCACCAATCCCTAAACACCCAAAAAGGACATTAAGACTTGATTTTAGTTACATGATGCAACAACAAGATGCACCTAAAGGGACCCGTGCTCTAGGGATGCTAGACATACCTTCTTTGGAGGAAAATCAACAAAGTACACCTTTGCTCCTAACTTTACCAAGTGCTATGACATCAAACACTATAGAACCTCTCATAAGTACAACATGTGAAACATCAAGCGCAACCATCCCTATGGACACATAAAGGAAAATTCTTATTGACATTACACCCATTCCCAATAGAAATGTATCTCATAGTCAAGTCAATATGATGTCGCAAGTAGGAACATCTAAAACACAAAGGTACCAAAACAACAATACAAACATGATGTTCAATTCTCAAGGACTTAGTCAACCCCCACGACAACAACAACCTACAGTGGTACAAGGACTCCACACTTCCAAGGCGCAACCAAGTATACATCCACTTAACACACATCCCACATATCAACAACAACATCAACCGCAATGACAACAATGTCAAGTGGGGCAAACATCCAACATTCCTAATATGCAGTCCCATGTGAAGCCACTTGACTTACCCACAATTTATCAACAACAAATTCAGTAGCAATTCCAACAACAACAAGCAATGTTTGCTAAACAAAAAGAGCAACTCAATCAACAATTGGAATACCAAAGATGCCTTGAGCAACAAATTGCATACCAACAACATTTGTTACAACAACCACAAGTGCCATATCAAATACCACAACAAGTTCCCCAACAATAGGGACCTTTTTGTCTTTGAGGTGCCAACATACCTCCACCACCCAGTGACACTTCATCAGACTCATCAGACACAGAAATGTTAGAAACAAGTAGACATAGTTCTCGCCATAGCAAAGGGTCTACTCATAGATACAAAAGACTTGAAGGAAAGACCATCATGCAAAACTCCAATGAGGAACTATTACAACAATTTAAAAAACTTTCCAAACAAGTCGAGGCATTGGGAGTCCAAAAGAAACAAGCTCTATATACAGAAAGGGACCTACATCCTAATCCATTCGATAAAAGTCTGTATATGCCTCCATTCCCAAAACACTTTGAAGCTCCAAGATTTGAAAAATATCGAGGAAAAGGCAACCCTATTGACCACATCAGAGAATTTTGTGCTTCATGTACTGAACTCAGTGATGAACCCACTTACCTTATGAGATTGTTCCCTCGTTCTCTAGGGGGGGCCGCACTTGAATGGTACTCCAAACTTCCTGGTAATATCAAATCTTGGTCAGAGCTAACAGACAAGTTTATCTCCCACTTTGCCTTTAACATTACAAATGAGGTGACACTTTCTAATTTGTGCTCAACTAAATAGAAGATAGGAGAATCATTCATCACATTCTTACTACGTTGGAGAAGCCTAGTTAGTCAATGCTCACTAGACATTCTTGAAGAACAACAAGTAAACCTATGCATTGAAAACTTAGTCCCAAACTTAATGTATGAACTCAAAATCAAGAGTCCAAGTACCATTTCTAAACTGATGAAAAAAGGGGCTAGTATTGAAGATGCTCTTATCCATAAGGGAATCCTCAAGATAAACAAAGATAACACAAATACCAACTCGTCTAATGACAAGGAAATTTTTTTCTCCAAAAACAAGAATGTGACTAATGATGGCATTGTAGATGCCCGCATGATTAGCATAGCACAACCTCAACTAACTTTGAAAGGTGTAAACCCTACAAATTCACAAACTCCTAATCAAACAACACCTCAACAATAGAAAATTGAGACTTCCACACAAGACAAAAGACATCCTAGAACCAAAGATAGGAAATTCACACCATTGGGAATACCACTTGAGACTGAATTACAACAGTTACTGAGTAATAACTTCCTGCAATTACTATTTTCAAAGATCATTTGGCTAATCATGACAAAGAGAAACCCTCAAGTTCAAACTCAAATTCGCAAGGTAATGTGAAATACACACACACCGGCTATGAATGCACCATCAATTGCTTTAATGAGTCTGACTTTCGCATATCCACATTCACATTGAAGGCTGAAGATCCTCATTGTGCTGTCACTACACGTCGCAACAAGATCACCCTACCTGGAGCCCCATCTAGACCTACTACTTCTACTAGACCTACACCCCCAAGTAGACCTACTGCTCCTACTTCATTTGATTATAGCCTTGTTGAAAAACTCGAAAAAACCCCTGCACAAATATCCATTTTGGACCTACTACGTGCATCTCCCCAACATCAGAAGATCTTAGATCAAGCCCTTAAAGAGTCAGTTGTCCTAGATAACATTGATGTTGCCCAGTTCCAAGCCATGGTTGGGAACCTATCTGTGTCACAACATATCACTTTTTCACCCCGAGATATTCCTAAGGATAAACCTAACCATAATGATCCCCTTTATCTCGAAGTCTTCATCCATAATGCCAAAGTCAGACGTATCTTAATAGATGGAGGAGCAGGACTGAACATTTGTACTCTTAAGGTTTTCAACAATTTGGGTTATTCTGAAGATGATGTGGATCCCTCTCGAAGAATCACAATAAAAGCTTATGATGATGGTGAACGCTTCTCTAGGGGCATCATCACATTACCTGTCAGAGTTGGTCCAGCTACTGAAGACACATTATTCCATGTCCTAGATATAGAAATGAATTGCAACATGATACTAGGAGGCCCTTGGCTTCATGCTATGAAAGCAGTCCCTTCTACATATCATCAATGTCTAAAGTTTTCCTATCACAATGTAGAGGTTACCATCCCTGGCGATCCAGATCCTTTCCAAGTTTGTGCTAATCTACGAGATGCTACTGCATTCCAAATCCCAACAAACAATGAAGAAAAACCCACAAATTCCTCTAAGTATGTGGATGCTGATATACTGCTCAGTAAAGCCAAGGAAAAGATGAAGATTGAAGACAATGGGTGTGGAGAGTCCTTTATGTCTCAAGTCTCTCACATTAGGGAGTCACCACTTTCTCCCATCAATACAAAGAATGATACTTCTATCAATGAGAATACATCTGTATGTATTGAGAAAACAAAAGCAGAACGAGAACCCACTTTGATATCTCCTAGCAAGTATGGACTTGAGTTTACCATCATGCAGAAAAAAGGTTATGATGGCTATAGTGGTCTTGGATCTTAGAAACAAGGAATCATTGAACCTATCACTACAAAAGGACAACCTCCTAGTTTGGGGCTTGGATTTAAACCATTACGAATAGGTCCTCCTAGTACCACGGTATCTACATGTAAGACTATGGATGTTTTGAACGATGAAAAGGCATCTGAGGATATCCCACTTGAAACCAAAAATCCCCTAGCCTCTGAGCATAACCCTAATGACCCAGTTGAATTAGTTACCTATATATCTACGTTCAACCAAAGCCCATTCAACACTAATGATGACATCTCCTCAAGTTATCCTGAACCTTTGGATTGGGACCAACGTGGACCACCAATTTTTGATCAATTCGACAATGATGGAACTCTTATAATAGAATTTGAAGGCATTATGACTGAAGATCATAAAGAAGTAGTTTCTCCTAAAGAGAACACATTGGCATACTTTGGGGAGCCTACTCCACCTTCTAGTTACAAATCAAAAAGAGAAAGAAATAACAAGCATAGGTCTCTTGGTGAAAACCGAAAGGCACCATTAGACCATAAAAAATCAAAAGATAAGAAGCTCCCAAGGATAAAAAATGAAAAATATGATGCCACGAATATCAGTGTTCCAGTGTTCAACATGCCACAAAGTCTTTTGGAGCTCTCTCAATCAACATTCATGTGGAAGGTCATTGGTCTCAACCCTCCCAACCCTCCCTTATATCCCTTTGTTTATCCCCAAATCCAGCTACCTAATTTGTCCTATAACCAAAATCAGTCTTTTATCCAATAAGCCTTTGCATATGTTATCATCAGTGACATCCTACATGACATTTCTATTGACCCATTTATCCTTAGATGCCTTGATTCGTGAGAGACAGACATTGTCTTACATACGGTACACAATGGTATATCTCGAGGCCTTTCCAATGGTTTGATTTTAGCTACAAACTTGGAAGAAATCCTGCATAGTTATGGTCAGTCATGGATCTAGAGCTCATTAGCTAGCAGCACCAACAACAGATATCTTCTTAGCATTTGTCAGTGACCTTCTTGATTTCATCTAAAAGTCTTGAAAAAATATCAAAAAAAAAAGTAAAAAGTCATAAAAAAAAAAAAAAGTGAAAAAGTCATGAAAAAATGGATGCCTTGATGAAAACTTGGCAAACAGGTGTCTTGGCACAAAAATTTAAATGAAGAGAAAAATTCCGTCCAAAAGTGAAAACCTGGCAAATAGGTGCTTTGGGCAAGTACCATGGTGAAAACCTGGCAAACAGGCGCCATGTGTAATCAATGTTGCTCCTCCATCTATCAGGATTCCATCTGGTCTTTTTCCCCCTCCATCATTCCTCGATCATATCCTTCATATTGCAAGACATCCTTGGTCCCTTATCATGGCTTATGAACTAGTTAATGTCCTTTGTTACCTTGCCTAAGCATCACCAGTCTACACACACACTCTATCATTGGCCTTTATACATAGTTTGCATCTTATCTGGGGGCATATTACCTACATGGTGCGTAAGTTTGAAATTGAACTAGGGGCATACCCCTAAGCACTTTTTATCCATTGGACCTATCACATAATGGATTGGAGCTAACACTTGTATATGTTTTTATGATCCTGAAAAAATCCCTAAAAATCACATAATGTCCTAAAAAAATCCTTAAAAATTCAAATATGATCCTGAAAAAATCCCTAAAAATCATAAAATGTCATGAAAAAATCCCTAAAAATCATAAAATGTCCTGAGAAAATTTATAAAAATCACAAAATGTCCTAAAAAAACCCTTAAAAATTTAAATACGATATTGAAAAAATCCCTAAAAATCATAAAATGTCCTGAAACAATCCTAAACATTCACATAATGTCCTGAAAAAATCCTAAACATTCACATACGATCTTGAAAAAATCACTAAAAATCATAACATGTCTTGAAAAAAACCCTAAAAATCATAAAATGTCCTGAAGAAACTAGTCACACAAAAAAATCAAATATCTCCACAAAATCCTAAAAATCACAAAACTCGTCAAAAATTTGCAATAAACTTTGCACATTTTCACTATGGATAACCACCCCTTTCGCATAAACACTCGCACTTTGCAGACTGAAAATCAAAGCACTACACTTTCAAGACAATCACCCTATCTAGACAACGTGACCAACAATCAATCCACCAGCTCACTATGAACTTATCAATTGAATCCAGAAACAATACTATCACATTATCAACCTATCAAACACCATCTAAACACCTAAAACACTAAAAAGCAAGTAATAATGGACAAGGATAGCTATTGGCTCATGCTGTTTAGTGAGTGATTTATTTTTTCTTTGTTTTTTCTTTGATCATGTCCCTATGCTACTCAATGATATAAATTGATCTATGAGAGTGGCCAGGATGGTTCATGGTCATCTTTTTTTATTTTTGTCTTTTACAATGTACCTTTGAGAGTCTGGGGCATGTACATATGCCTCAGGAAGGACAAGGTCATTCTATGTTTGCATTGTGCTTGCTTACGCAAAAGGCTTGCATTTGCGCTCTGGCCCTTTATGCCATGATGCATTGCATTCCATTTGCCATATCAAAATAAAGCTCCATTTGACATATAGTGCACTTTCTATAAGCAAAAGTCTTTCCATCATACTAACATCTCCTCATCTCATCTTTCTTCGTCATCTCATTCTCCATCACCATGATCATGTCTTCTGATTCACCAAATCATCTTCATCTTGCATTCATGCATTCTTGCATCATCCTACGCTGTCAATCAACTTTCTATGGCTTTCCCCCTAGTTCAACCTTAGTCTAACATTTGTCTCATCATATTTGACCAAATACGACCATTTTTGATGATTTCCCTCATGTTATGACATCTTTCCATCATTTTGGGCATGCATGCACAGTTTTGGGTCTACACTCTAGGCCTCATAACTTTCACATTTTAGCTTTGATTTTCATTCTGTCAGTTGCTATGGTTTTGTCTTCTTGTTGTCGATAAGTTGACTTATTATATTCTTATCTTAGTCAATTTTTCGAGGGGGAACCCATATATATCATCCCTACTGGGTCATGTTGTGGCTTTCTCATCAGTTATTCTTTGATACAATGCTCTAAATCACATTGTATCAAAGAGGGGCAAAATGTAGATGCTCAAAAATGGTTTGCATCTACATCTTCATCACTTATTCATACTAATTTGTCCCATTTTCTCATTCTACTAACTTTGATCTTTTGGCCAGATTGACCATATTTCATCATTTGTATCCACTTTCACATCAATTTCATATCAACTCAGAATCATATCAAATCAACTCGAAATCACCCCAAATCAACTCGAAATCATTCAAAATCAGTCCTAATCAACCCAAAACATATCAAACATCCCAAATCAATCATCATTTATCTGACTCCTAGGTATTGTTGTGGCTTTCAGTGCCTTGGAAACCTATTAACTTATCAATCTTTTCAATTTGACCTTAGTACTATCGTGGCTCTCAGTGCTAGTTCAAACTATCATTCATGTCATCCAATCTTTGACATTTTTGAGGCTTTCAATGTCAAATCACGACATCATCAACCATTTTAATAACATTGACAATGTTCGACGGTGTTATTATGATCAAACCTCATCAATCAATTTCAATCCTGTAGCATTTACAATGTCGGTTAAATGTTACATATCAAACAATTCATGTCATGTATCCTTGGCATGTTATCAACTTCAATCAATCAATTTGACCATGGCTTTGGTCTACCTTTTCATCATCTTATTCGATATCCATCATCGTCACATTTTCATCAAAGGACACGGTCGCATTCATTTAATCAATTTGGCCAATCATCTGCTAATTTTCTCTATAGGATTAAATAACCCATAATTTAAATCCTATTCTTTCTAATTATTCTTCCCAATTATCATCCTCAATTAATTAATTTTATTAATTAATTGATTCATTATTTGCAAACCATGGAAATTCTTAATTTCCTAAGTTCCATTTTTCATCATTAATTCTATTTTCTACTAATTCTTATTTTGTGGAATAAAAGGATTTTTAATTCAAATATTCCATAAAATATTTCATCATCATGACACTTGGATGGACACCTTGTGGATTCTCCTTTGACACTTGGCTGAGATTTTTCATAATCAAATATTCTTATCTCTTACGCATGTCCCTATTTGGCTTATTCGTCATAGATTCTTGGCTTTAAGTTTGTTGAGGAATCTTATGATGCGTCATAGATTCTCTTCCAAATTTGACTCTCATGTGTCATAGAATCTTACTTTTGGCATATTCTGTCATATGCATCATAGGAATTATTATTACCTCTTACGCATGTCCCTATTTGGCTTATTCATCATAGATTCTTGACTTTAAGTGGGTTGAGGAATCTTATGACGCGTCTCATAGATTCTCTTCCACATTTAGCCAAATTTGACTTGCATGTGTCATAGAATCTCACAATTGGCATATTTTTTCATATGCGTCATGGATTCTCAAAGGAATCTCTTGCCACATCGCATATCTATGGATGACAAATCCAATGCCCTCACTTTGAGTGTTGATTATAAAATGAACACTCTTTCTCTCATTTTGGGTCCTTGGAATCAGAATGTTTAAGTCTTGAATCCTTGAATCTTTGAGTTTTTGAGTCTTTACTAATTTGCATTTTGCATTCTCTCTCTCACATAAAATCACACTTCAAGTATTCTCATGGCATTATCACTATCATAGGCTTTTGCTTCAATTTTGTGTGCACTATAGGCAACTTTGGAGCTACAATCATTTGGAGAAGAAAGAAGGACATGGGAGCTACAAACGGAAAAGCGAGTTTTTGATTACGTTTTCTTTCTTTTGTTTAGTTTGTCTTTCATGGTAGACTAGTGGGTGCTAACGTATGATTATTGAGTTTGTGATTTGCTCATAGTATGTTATGCTTTTAGCCCATTTTTCTGGTCCTACACCATCCACTAATCTTTGAAAATGGGATACACAAATATGTGTGTCTATGTGAGTGCATGCATGTGTTGTGTATATGTATATATATGTATGTGTGTGTGTGTGTGTGTGTGTGTGTGTATACACACATACACTAGCATAATTGGGGGTAATTTTCATTGTTCATTTTTGATAGCAGGCCAATTTTGCTTGTCAATTTTTTTAAAAAAATTTGATCCCAATAACGTCAAAATTTTGATGCCAGTTAAGATTGGCATCAAAATTTCAACATTATTGGGATGTAAACAAAAAAAAGTGAAACCCCATTTCAATATATCACATGGCAAAGTGCAGATAGGAAGCTTCAGGTGTGACCAATTAAGAGATTTTCAATGCCACCAAGGTAAGCATGATGGATTCATGTGCACGATCCACGTCCTCTTCTATTTGGAACTTGCTTTCAAGGTAAGGTCTAGTCCTCTTCTGTTTGCTTGTTTATTTCAATATAAGGGTTGGAGGTATTTTTCATTTTTATTTTAAGGGTTCAAGGTAATTTCTGTTTGCAACTTTCTTAATATCAGGGTAAGGATTCAAGGTTATTTTTACTTTGGCCATCGATTATGGAAATTCATACATTTTTCATAGTACCTAATTTTAAATAGATTGCCTAATTAATCTAAATGTATAACCCTATAAAAAAATTGGGAGACTTATGGACATTAAGCTATTTCTCTTCCTTGATCTCCTAGTGAGAGTGTTAGTGACAAATCTTCCATGGAGACATTGATAGCCTGGTAATGGATATGTATGCACAACTGTTATAAGAGCCTATTGGAAACATGAAGTTTGAGGTAGACCCAATTTTCAATAGTGTAATTTTTATCTTTCCAAAGATTTTACAAACTTCTAGATTTAGGATTTACCACAATTTTTTAATTAAGGTAAGAAGGGATTTTAAAAAGGTCCAAACCCTTGAGCAAAGAAATGGGAAAAAATATTTCGACCCTCAATTGGATTTTGTAAAGACTTAGCCATCTAAGATTTTTAAGTGTTTACTAAACCAAAAATGTGCCCTTGATGGTATAAAAATGATAATAAAATGTGTCTATTCCTTCATGGCATCCATGATAAACCTAGGATACAAGACCTCAAAAATGTTTGAATACACTTGATATTGATTTTGAAGATGCACTTGGACTTGGACGTCTTACACCTTTTAATATTCATTTGTGACTTTCTTTGCATCTTTATTATATTTGAAAGTTTTAATTGATTGAAGCTATTAGACTGTAGAGATTGATTCTAATTTGGATGCCTCCTCATCTATGCATTGAACCATAGGAGTATCGTCATCCTCTTTAATATCCTTTGCATATCTATCATTGCTTTGTTTCCAAGATTGACTTGGTTTGTCTTCATTCTTCTCTCTATTTCAATTTGGTTATTGTGTTTTCATCTTCCATTAATGAGCCCTCTTCATGATAAATATTTGTATTGGGAATCATAGAGATGGATATTCATTCCCTTACCTATTTGACTCTCCTCCATGATTCCTTTGTATGATTCCACTATCTTAGTTCCTAAATTTTCATTTGAAAGTAAAGTTAGTTAAATGAGGTGATAAAATTGCATATGCATATGTATGTATGTATGTTTATATATGTATGTATGTATGTATTTATATATGTATGTATGTATATATGTATGTATGTATATGTTATGGTAGGATGAAGACCAAATCAGCAAGAGTAAGGATTTTCCCACCAAAAGGATTGTTATTTCATTCCAAATCCATACAGTACTATTCTAACCCTAGACTAGGTTGAAGATAATAATTGTATAGGTCACAACTATTGACCTTACAATTTCATCCTTCCATGTTCGATCAAAATAATGATCTGACTCTTACACTTCCAAATCGCAAGGAAAATTTAAGTTGCTTATTACATATTAACACTTTGTGTTGTAAATCAACATTCCTCAAAAATGCTTATGGGTCATGTGAAAAGGCATAAAAATGATCAAGAATCTCCTTGGAATGTTGGAGAAGTTCTAGGATAGGCATTTCTATCACCACAACATTTTCTATCACCGCACAACATTTTCTATCACCACAATATTTTCTAACTCCAAATGTCTCCAAATCCTTGTATTTGCATATGTTCATCATGGTAGTTCTTTTAGGAAAATGCACTAACCTTATTATAAATAACATGTGATGGCAAAATGCGTCACTACTCACTATTAGATAGTAAATACTATGCAAATTTAGAATGAAGAATGCATTGATTGTATGATTCTCATTGTATGGGGATTAGGGAAGGTGTTAATAGTTTCTTAGTTGTCTTGATAGTTATCTTATGGGTTTGAATAATAACCATTTCTCCTTGTGAAGAGTTGACCTAATCAACACGTTAATTGTTGTTGCAAGCAAAAATGGTGAATCAACATTCTTAAAGAAAAATGTGATAGAGGTCTAGTTATGGTGTGCATGCATGTTTGAAGGTTGGTATGCATTCATGAGATGTTGAAGATTCTCTTGGAAGGATGGAATAGATGAGAAAATGAAGTTAGTTCAGAGATAGCAGTGGCATTGTTCTCATATATCATATCAATTGTATAACATAAGAACAATCATTTAATAGTGGTGTCGTAGACTATTTTTCTTACATAAATCATTATTAGTTTTAAGTGTTATTTGAGACTTTAAGGAAAGAAGTCTATTGCAATTAAGTTTTGTAAGTTTTGATTACGTAAAATAGGTTTTAAAGGACCTAAAACCTTTAACTAAGTATCATAGAAGTACCAACAAATAAGCTTAGAAAAAAAATTCCTCAAAGAACAAATAAACAAATACAGCTATGCGATAAAAAATAGCAAAAATAAAGTGAAAGGACAACACCCGGACAACTACAAATTTCTCAACAGGTCAGTAGCTTGATCCACTAGAATGTTCATATTTTCATAGAAGCTTTCATTTCATCCATATTTTTCGCTTCCACCCCTTCAATCTTCTTTGAATTGGCCCTTGTGCACTTGCTTAGGTCCTTGTCCTCATTCATAATAGAGGAGTCAAGAACTTTACTCTAATCCATCTTTTTTAGCAAGGTATTGAAGTTATCAACCATAATCTTCAAAATACTACAATTTTGATTAGCTAATTTCTTGACTATTTTTTCCATATTACTAACTTTAGCATCCATACTCTCCATCCTATTCTAGATATCTTTGTTTACCAGTTCAAGGTTCCTATTTTTTATTTTAATTTTTAGCACATGCTTCATTAAGTTTTTAATATCTTCTGTATTGCACATGACTTCAGAGAGCCTATCAATGTGTTGGCCCAACATACACTCCCCACTTGCCATCCTGCTAAGTTGATCAAAATTCTTTGAAATCTCTTACAACTATTGTTTAAGGGTATCAATGTCCTTCAAAATTGACCTTGGGTTACCCATGATTTCCTCAAGAAGCCCCTTTCCATCTTCTTCCCTATTATATTCAAAGTGATACTCTTGTTCCACCTATTTTTTAAAATCCAAATACATCTCCTTGGGAACATAGTCATCACCCTCATCTTGGGCACATGTCATTTTTATTTTTCTTTCCATCCTTTTGATTAAAGGTTCATCATCAGAGGGGACAAAGAACCTCTCCTCATTCTTTCCCCTATTTCCTAAGACCTTCCCTGCATTTCCTCTCTTCCAAGAACCCTTTCTCTACTCCTCCATGTAATCATTATCTTGATCCAACAAACTACCCTTTCCCTTCCTTTTCTTGGAAAGGCTTCCTAGATCCCCTTTCATGGTCTTCTCTAAAGCCACCTCATCCACCTCATCCTCAGTGTCCTTATCAAAAGCCTCCTTAGAATCACTGCCCTCCGTCTCATAATCAAGCAATTTCTTACTCTACCTAGGCCTCTCCACCTTTTTTGACTTTAGAAGGTTCATAATAAGAACCATTAACCCCTCTTAACATAAATGAACTCCATCAGGGTCATTTTGAAAGGCAAGAATAGAATTACCCAAAGAGTGTCTAAGGTAAAAAGGAAAATTTATCCTAACCCCATGCCTAAAATAATTGACTAACATAAAATGGTGACCGTAAATCTTAGTGAAGCATCCATCTGAAGTGAGATAATAATAACAAACACAACAAATATCCAAGGGTGCAAAATCAAAGTTGGGCTAAAGTAGGAATTACCTATTTTAACCAGTTCATTGTGTTCTTTGGCCAAATCTACAAAATTGCTGACTGCCCTATCAGAGAGCTTCCTATTTTGATAGAAATTAATGCCCTCCATATCCAACCCCATAGCTTCAACTATGATGTCTTCAGACACCTCCATCCTTTGGTTTCCCACAAGCATAGTCCTGTACTTCCAAGTCTTAATGAAATGTTGGGTAATGGTAGGATTGTTTCCTTTCACCTTTTCCATAAAAATTGTAAAGTTCCCTTGCTCTAGAATTTCCCATATTTCCTTCTTCTTCCTCCACTCTTTACAACTAGCTAGTTCAATTTTTTTTGTTTTCCTCCCATCTTCTTATCTCTAAGATGAATTTTCTCTCTTCTTAGAAAAACTCTCTACATCTAAAAACTGTAGTCGATGTCGTGGCCAATGAAAATTGTGGGAGAAAATACCCACAATTTGTGTGGTATTGATTGCTAATACACTATCCTTCTCATAAAAGGCTATCACTTTCTACTTCTGCCCGTATAATAATTACTCCATCTTGGCATATTCATCATTAATGAAGCATTTTTTCTTACTTCTAACTTTGTCATGTTCGATCAATAAGCACCCCTCAATAGGTATGATATCATTGTGGTTCCATATTACCTTTTCATCACTCTTGCATGCCACATTAGTCGCCTAATCAACAACTTGATTCATTTCTCTATAATTATGAGTGACAACACAAATTTCAAAGGATTTAATAAGATCTATGACTTTATTTATAATATTATTAATAGTCCAAGAAGAAATGGTAACTTTATTAAGGAGATTAATAATATTAAGGAAGTCCCCCTTAAGTCATATCTTATTTGATCCAAACTCTTTACAAAGTTAAGACCATAGAAGGCCGCACAGGCTTTTGTCACATGGTTAGTTTGAACTCCAATAGGAATGGCCATTCTGCCTACTCTATCCCCATTCACATCCCTAATAATGATGCCACAACCTACAATTTTTGGGTTGCCCTTCGAGGCCCCATCAAAATTTATCTTATACCAGTCCATCGGGGGGGCAATTCCATCTAGCTAGATCCCTAAGGTTAGGACCATTTTGCACCAAACTGATACCAATTAAATTCTAATTCTAAATCACTGATTCTTCCTAATCATTATGAGGTTGTTGACCTTTTCTACTAGATCTATTATTCTTAGTCACCATATTATTTATCTTATAGATTACTTGATCAAGATTAGACTCAACACCCCTAAACACCCTATCATTACACTCCTTCCAAATGCCCTAGCAAAGGAATAGGAGAATAAAATCCCACAATCTCAAAACTAATGCATTATTAGATGGTGTCTTCCAACCCTTGAAATTTTTTTGAATTATAGCAAGGAAAACCCAAGTAATATTCAAAAAACCACAAGCACTTTCCCATATCCTTCTAGTATAAGAGCAATGAATAGTCATATGGTTAATCAATTTAGCATCATTCTTATAGAGATAACATTGATTAACAATGTTGAACCCTCTCTTCAATAAATTATCCACTGTCAAAAAAATTTCCTACAAGAGAATCCAATATATATATATAAACTTTGGGGGTCATACTTTTAAACCACACTTTAGCCTAGCAAGGCTCATGATTCTCTTCAAAAGCATTAGCATACACCATGGACAAAAAAAAAACCCATTAGTATTATATTTCCAAATTAGAGCATCCTCCTCATTGATTAAAAAGACAACATTCAGAATCTTGTTGAGATCATTTAGGTTTCTATCCACTCACTTGAAATCCAACCATTTATTCTCCACCCAATAGTATTCCACAAAAATCCCAAAGAGATTCTTACACTACTCCATAAAACCATTCCACCTTTGATCGACACTGAGCGGGTGATCCAAAATCCAAATATCATCCCAAAAAAGAACATCCCTCCGATTTCCCACCTTCCATCTGACCTCTTTCTTAATAATCTATTTTTTTTAGCATGCTTCCAAATCATTGAACCCCCTTGCATAGACTCATTATTAAGTTTTGTAAGTTTTTTGTACCTATTTCCCACTTTTTAATAAAAGGAAACATTACATCAAGGGCATTATCAATGAGGAGAAACAAAAATATTAGAGGCATATATGGAAAGTTTGAGAGGCATATTTTATGAGAATGACAATAGAATCATATCAAAGGAAACAATAGAAAGTTTCAAACTGACTTTTATGTACAACATAGATATTAGAATCATATTATCACAAGCTCATGGACATACATATTCCATGCTCCAAATAATAAAATAATAAAACTCACTCAAACTATGC
>CM053793.1:480858074-480875574 GCA_028749045.1 Cupressus sempervirens | reverse complement strand
CTCCTTAGTTTCTCTCTCTTATCTCTCTCCTCAGACTCTCTCCTCTTTCTCTCCCCCACTCTCTCTCCTCATTCTTTCTCTCTCCTCTCATATGTATTTAATTTGTATACATTTGTTTAAATATTTTAGATATTTAGATGTGAAATTTGCAATGTTCAATTTTTGATGTATGCCATTAATTTAATTTTTATCTATGCATGTGCACATTTAACTTATTTTGATGCTTGCACATTTAATTTATTTTGATGCATGTACATTTAATTTATTTTGATTTATAATACTTATTAATGGGACCTATTAACACCAATTAGTCAACCTAGTATGACAATTTGTTGGCTCTTGATTTAACGGTGATTTCAACTACCAAGTAGCTAGGACAAGATTACATCTAAGGGCGGCTATCTCCTATGATGGAAACAGATTGTTAAGAACCCAGGCCAACTATAAGGATGAACTTTATCTTCTACTTTAGGATCTACAAAACCTAGGTGAGTAGACCTCATATTTGTTCATATGGTAACAAGTACCAAAATAAACATCTGAATCTGGACAAAGTAGATAAAAACCCAAAATCTTTTGTGCTTATGCAAATGAACATAACCTACAAGATTGACAAGCTAAGTGTGGGTTATCCTTCCCAGCTCTACAAAATGAAAGGGAAATGGATATTGATTAATTGATTGATATCAACAAAAATTGAATATGAAACAACAATATGTGTGTAGATCATATAACTAATTAATGCCCTATCCATTAGGTATGCCACAAATAACAACATACATAAGGCATTGGTGATCTATCCATTTACTTTGTAAATTAGATATCTATGTTCAATATGAACTTCATACTCATCAAATATTCTTCTCATGAAATTCATAACCCTATCAAGATAAGAAAGAATTTACTTGATTCTTTGAATCTAAGGCAAAATACATCAAGACATATAACCCAAAATGAATTGCAACTAGATCTATAATATTTGACCATAGACCACAAAATGTTATAAACAACAGAGATAGGAGACAAAAATAAGAATGAAACTAAGTAATTTGTTGTTCTTTGTATTCATTCATTTGAAACAAGTACATTGAAGATGCATCGAAGACTAATAAAACACCAAATAGATCAAAACTATACTCTATACTTCATTATTTGTTGTCCATACAAAGAAAACTTGCTGAAAGAATGGTAGAATCCTAGTTGAGAACTTTCTCAAAACTTTGAGATCCCACACACATACAAAGAAAGAAAGAAAGAAAGATATAAATGAGGAAGGAATCCCAAATCTAATTTGGAATCAACATTTTCCAATTGAGTCTCCCTCCAATGCTATTGCAAAACATATTTCATCTCTCTAAAACTAAAAACCAAATCAAATCCTATCATTGTTCCCAACAAACTCTAAAAATATCTTCAAGAATGATGAGAAAAGCCCCTTTCTAAAAAACTATCAGATTTTATGTCAAAGTTTTCTAAAACCTCTACCAAACTGATTTGGAGACAAAACACTATCATTATTAAGACCCTCTCCAAATTTGGTGCATACCCATTTCATCATTTGGCTAGAAACTGATTCTGAACTACCAATACCAAAATGTAGTTGGATGAGAAGCACCTTGGAAAAAACTCAGTATAAGTTTATCCCACTGATACCTATGTAGAAACTAATAGAACATCTATAAATTAGATTCTAGGAGATTTTTGTTGATATATAATAAGCCTATATTGGCCTCAAAGAAATGCGCAGGGCATTCAAAAGAAGTTATAGAATCAAAAATAGTTAATAGACCTTGATTTTTTGTAAAAATATTTTCATTTAACCAAAAGTTGAAACTATATAATATGAAACCAATTAATTTAAAATTAAACCTATATGTTTAAAAAGGAAAAATGATAAAAAATTGACTTCTTGTCTTTTTGAAAAATTTCCCTCTTTTTAGCTCAGGTCAAACCTGGTTATTGGCCCTATGACATGTGTCACATTCTCATTGGTCCACACTATCCTATCATCCTACCTTGTTAGCATCTTGTAGACACCTTTTCCACCTAGGTGCCATGTGGCACCTCCTAATTGGCCCACAAATTACTTCCCTACCTCTAATATGCTATCATATGTCATCATCTAATTTGTTGTCACATTGTCACATTTTTAAACTAGTGAGAAATTTTCCATAGCAATCTTATGATAATCATATTCTGTCATGTGGCACAATCTAGTGCATCCACTTGAAACCCAAAGTTGGATAAGAAGAACCTCGGACAAAACTTAGTATAACTTTTACCCACTAATACCTATCCATAAACTTATGGCATATCTAGAAAGTAGACCCCACGAGCTTTCTGTTGATATATGATAAGCCTATGTTGGCCTCAAGGAAATGCCCAGGGCATCCAAAAGAAGTTGCATGTTCAAAACTAGTTAATAGGCCTTGATTTCTTGTAAAAAAATTTTCATTTAACCCAAAGTTGAAACTATATAATATGAAATCAATTAATTTAAAATCAAACTTTCATATTTAGAAAGGAAAAATTATAAAAAATTGATTTTCTAACTTTTTGAAAATTTTCCCTTTTTAAACTGGGGTCAAACCTGGTTGACTGATCTTGTGACACATGTCACATTCTCATTGATCCACACTACTCTATCATCCTACCTCGTCAGCATCTTTTGGCACCTCTACCACTAGGTGCCATGTCGCACCTCCTGATTGACTCATGCATTGCTTCCTTGCCTTTGACACACTACCACATGTCACCATCTAATTTTTTATCCCATTGTCACATTTCTTAACTAGTGAACAACTTGCCATAGAAATTTAATGACAACTATCAATTTCTACCATGTGGTGCAATTTGGCGCATCTTCTTGAAACCTACCATGTCATTGCCCTGCGCTACATGGTGACCTATCACATTCACACATACATAGTTAACATTAGGCATCATAAGATGTGGTACCTTGATCCACCTTAGTACCTTGAAATCCATGAGACGCGTCATCAGTTCCACATCAACACCCTGGACAAGTGGCAACCTGTTGTATTCTTGCATGCTGAGTCACCAATTGCAAATAATCTATGAGAATGCGATATCATATATTTGGCTAGTCAAAATTTCATCCTCAAAATCTGTGCCAATTGGCATGCCCTGATTGGTCCATCTAGTTTTCATGTGTTCAATGAGTAGTTCCCAGGTCCATGTCAACTTAATATCATACTGATACTAATTGGTCCATCTGGTTCCATGTGTCAATTCATGAGTAGTTGTTCTAGGGTCCATGTCAATTCAATATCATATATTTGGTTGGTCAAAATTTCATTAATTATATCTAGTTGCCCAAGGGCCCACATGAGCATGCTTTCTTCTTGTCTCAAAAGACTGAATTATTTTAGACACATTAAAGCATTTGCGCACATAAAGCACAATAAAACAAATGACCCAGACAATGTGTGATTTTTTTGACTCTTCTTACTATACTCTACAACTACTTAATGACTTCAATTCTACATTGTCAGTAACATTTTCCACTGATTCTCTAACTTATATTTCTTTAATAGAAATATTTTGCAAATATTGAGTATCAATTTTTGAATGAACTCATCATTCGCAGGCTCAATATACATCCAATTTTGGAGAGATAATTAGAATTCATTTTTGTTTCATCTTTGACTGAGCTCTCCACACTGATGTCCATTGGTTGGAATTTGTTTAGAATTTCTCGATGGGGAACATCACCATTCACATGCAAAATTCAACATCTCCTTACACATGGATTGAACAAGACAAATTTTATTGCCAATTTTATTATGTCATTTTAATACTTGTACTCATGCAAGAAGACTGATGGGTAAATTAGTTGTAATGGTGGAGATATGTGTAGTCAATGTTAGTAGGATGAATGATTGCCCCTTCAATAGTGGTGCTAATATTACAACCCTAATCCATCTCATTTATATTGGTGACTATTTTTATTTCTTTTTGACATGATCAAACTTTTAATCCTTAATCTTTATTTCATGCATCTTCTTTGGTAGCTAGTCTACCTCTTGCTTGTTCTAGTCCATATTACTTTAACCTCTACAACTACAATGCTTGGTCAATGCTTCAAAGATATATAAACATTCTATCCTTTTACCACAAACTCCTCCATTAATGAGAAAGTGATGTCCATTTTCAAAACAACATTCCTCACTGACATCATTCAAGACTTGGAATACTTTCTAAGATTGTGCCCCATTTAATAGTCCACACATGTGTCTTTTACAAGGTTGAGCTTTCCGATGGACCTCTCTTGACTATAAATGGTTGAGGACATGTAAGAAAAGTGAAAAGGAGTTCAAGTGAGAGATGAATAGGTTGGACCATCTTAGGCACTGCAATTTGGTCTCACTTTGAGTTACTACATTACAGACGACCAAGGGAATTTTCTAGTCTACAAATACATTTCATAGCCCAAAGAAACATGTGACACCTTATTGTGGATTATTTAGTGGCATTGCCCTTTGTGGACTCAATATATGCAAGGGACGATGACAAAAGAACATCATTCACTAGGCACCAATATTCATCAATAGATTTCATTAACTACATATAAAATTTTGTAGAGGATAACTTAATCATCTGTCAAATTTTTGTGCATGGATCCCTCTTTCCTTAAGTGAAATATTTTGAATTTTTTGAATTGGGTTGAGAAGATTTTCCTTGAATTGATCTTACTAACAAGAAGATTTTTCCATGCACACCAATGACATTGAACATTTCCAAGCATCTACCTAAAGCCATACAACATCTTCATACAAAAAACACGTCAAATATGGCTAAGTAGGCATATGGTAGTCTCAAAGAAGGATGACTTAATTCAATAATCCTCTTTTGACTTTGAATTTGACTTTCTCTTGCATATTAATGGACATTGACCCTTGCAACATTAAAATAAATTCCTCCCATCCAAATGTTGGTATGCATATCTTCACACTTAGAATTTTTTTATTTTTGTGTTTACGCCAAAGCAATTGGGTGTAAATAATAAATATGGAGGTCTCCATCCATTAATGATAATTTATTAACACATTATCTCAGGGGAAACTTAGAAATTTTAAAAGTGTGAAGATTTGAATTTAACATTAACTTCTATTTCATCATTATCATTTGCAACTCATCCAAAATTGTAACTCTAAAAAGGCTGAGGCATCCTTTAATTTTTAAGCCAAGTCCCTAAATGGGCCTAGCTAATTTCTTTTTCAAACTCAAACCCTCGAGCTATCATAATGATTCATTGAACTCATTTTTTTGATTAGATTTGAAATTGACCATTGATTCACCATTTGAAACACATCTTTACTTTTTCTGTAAATGATCAACTTTGTGCCAGTAGGTCATCAGACTGACCTTAAAAACTAACCAAAACACATTCCATATCCTTAGCTCCTAACATATTTTCTCTCTTGTTAAAACTCTTTCAGTCTACAAAATCTCACTTCATGACGATCACTTAGTCAAGTTATTAACTATTAAAATTGTGCTTTTCAAACTGCATACAATTAAACATGTTAGACTTAATAAATTGTATTTGGATTTGGCTTTGAAAATTGGTCATATGATTAGATGGGAACTTGAAATCTAGGGAAATTGTTTACTTCACATGGAGAGTATGAGTATGTGATTTAGGCTCATGACAAATAATTGGGCAGACTTGGAAAGCTTTCAAAGTTGGGTACTTGGATTTGCATAACTGGGAACACTAGCAAAATAATGATTCTTGCAAATGGAATGGACTTGGGAAAGTGTGTAAATGAATTCATTAGAACATAGTGGTATAATAAATTTGGTCTCATCTATCATAGTTTCAAAGTTATAACATCCAAACATGCCTTCTAATTAATCTGCACTTTTAGTTACCAGTAAAACTTTAGAAATTGCATTTGAAAACTAGTTAAACAAATTCATCATGTGCTCATATTTGGAACATAATAAGTCTTTGACCCCTAAAAAAATAGAAAAATAATATTTTCATTTTGGTTAGTAGGGTCAAAGTTATAACTGATCAAATAGGGCTTCCTAGAATTATGAACAATATGCATCAACATAAAAACAATAAACAATCAACTTTGAGGGATTCAAAACCTAGTCAAAACATATCAAAATGATTATAAATTTGAAATATAGGTTCTTTGATATGCAGACTAGAAAATCCTAGTGGTGAGTCATGAAACTTAACCAGGTATAAGATATTCAATTTAAACTAGGCTTCCTATCGGTAATTGACACTTGGGCAAAAATGTAGATTTGAGCAATGCACAAATGAAACTTCAAGAATGATTTATGATTTAAAAAGGCAATTTGTCATCATAGGATGCATGCATATACTAAATGAAAGATGTTAAACACCATGAAACACATCATAGGCTTCAAAATGACAGTCGGGTACATATGCATGAAAAGCTCTTATAGGGGCTTGATTAGACTAAATTTTTAGAATGATACTCAAAATTATGCTTCAATTTTGAGTCACAACAATGGCTTTGTTTGGGGATGCATGACCCTTATGGGCATGACAAGGATTTAGGTCTCTGGGTGAATCAAACTATATCACCTAATCTAGTAGGGTAATAAAAGAATACTAACTAATAAAGCATTCACAAAACCAAATAAGTTAACACTTATGATAGGACAAGGTTATCACCAAAAGGAAGGCAAACCAAGAATGGTAAGCTCCTTGGGCATAACCTATGATGATGAAGCTATGTACCTAATGGATAGGGGATGTATTCTCACGGTGTGCTCAAGCTTCAATTGGGTGGGGGTTTTTATCAAGTGTGTAGATGAGTCATGGTTTCAACAATGGAGGTGTGGATGTATTTCAGCACAGTGATAGTGTAAAATAACTATGATGTAGTGGTCAGTGGAGCATTATAAGTTTACATAAAAGTGGATTGATGGATTATGAGAGGGAAGTGCATCATTTATAGGCTAAGGGGTAGTGAAATGAAGGGTCAAGATGCAAGGATGGATGAATGTTGAGGGAGGGATAAGATGCTTTGAGAGGGAAGCACATGGATTGTGCTTGTTTGGAGCCAATAAGGGAGTGACACTTGTCACAAAGAGGATGAGTGTAAGGGGATGGGATAATGGTTGGTCAAAGGGAGTAATGAGGGATGATGAGTGTGTAAGAGGGATGTAAGAGACATAAATAGGGATGTAAGATCCATTAATGGCATGTAAGAGCCAATAATGATCTTGGATAGGGGTAGAAGAGGATAAGAGAGACTTGTTGACTTTGGCTTAGGTTAGCAAGTCTTAACCCTTGCTTAAAGTTGTACACATGTGTAGGAGGGGCATTAGACTTAGTTTAGAAAGAGGGTTAGGAGGAAAGTGGCTTAGCTTTGATGGGATGGGTTAGTTAGGAGGCTAGGTGAGGTTAGTACGGGTGAATGGGTTGGATTAGGGGTAAAGATAGGTTTTAGGGATATGGATAATTTATCAAATGATTTATTTAATAAACAAGGGATGTGGGATTAAATTAAATAGATTTGAGAATTTATTTAATTTAATAGAGGAATAGGGATTTAATTGATAAATTGATTTTGGGTTATCATTTGATTTTATCAATTGGACTATAGTTAATTAAATTAATTAACTAGGGGATGAAAATTAATTAATTAAATAATAAATATTTAATTAGTGATGTCTTAGGAGATGACTAAATATGATTACTTAGTAGTGTAGTTAGATTTAGGTGTCTACATTTTCCCCCTCTTTGACATAGTGTTGGAACAATAGTATTTCAAAGAAGTTTTAATATAAACGACACAAATAAGACATTTTAAAGTAACATGGTTGCCCTAGTTTTGAATAAAAGAGGAGAGAATGGATTGTGTGATGCCCATTAGGAAGGCAATAGGAAAAGAAAACAAGGCTTGATGACTTCTTGAAAAGTTACAGCAAGCCAAGGAGAGCAGGAGGACAAAGAAGATTAAAAGAGGGTGAAAAATAGAATTAAAGGACAAAAGGAAATAATGTGAGAGGAAAATGAAGGCGTTGGAGGAGTTAGAGAGGAAGATAGGGCACTACAGGTTGCCTATAAGGAGCTTGAGGGGGCAAGAAAGGGTTATTTACTTTCAGACAGAAGATGAGATATTGCTAGATGGAGCTCTAACTTAGATGAGAAGATGGCTATGCTTAGATGACTAGAGCATCGAGTGGACATGGTATGATGAGTATGGGTGCAACAGACACTAGATCGATTGGTAGGTTTGAGAAACCAATCTTTAATTATTTACTTTGCAAAAATTTTAGCATTCCCACAATGTAGAAAACATGATTGCATGGATAGGGGTCCAACGGGATTGCTAGAAGGATTAGCAGGATTGCAATCCTGCAAAAGAGGGTGAAATAGGAGGGGAAACACTTTTCATGAAATCAAAATTTTGGTCAAGAATAACATATAGGTTTGCAACTCTAGTAGTGGGAAAGTGATCTCACCAACAAAATTGTACTATAGGTGGCAAAAATGTAATTTCGCTAGAATAGTTAGGATCAATGCAGGAACATGATAGTTTGATCAATATGGTAAAGTCCTAACCATGA
Source organism: Cupressus sempervirens (assembly GCA_028749045.1). NCBI lineage: Eukaryota > Viridiplantae > Streptophyta > Pinopsida > Cupressales > Cupressaceae > Cupressus > Cupressus sempervirens. The sequence goes on along the minus strand of CM053793.1, from coordinate 480,866,988 downwards.
TCCCATTAGAAGTGAGGTTAGTAGGATTGTAAGGGTTTAAAATATGTGGAAACATGCCTACAAGAACATAGGTTAGGGTTTAGGGGGTCAAATGGTCAAAGAGTGATCTTGTGAGAACTTGTGTCAGTAGGATCACAGGTTTCGAGCATTTGTAGGAATATTGTGGTGGAAACATAGGAAAAAGGGGGAAAAGAGGAAAGGGGCATAGAAAAAATAGGGATTAGGTAGAGGGATGGGGGGTAGAAGTTAGGCAAATGTAAATATGAAAAGGAAGACTGACATATTGATGGTTTGTGTGTAGTGGTCCTTGGATGCTCTGGTGTCATGCAAGCGATGGGTGGTCATACTATGCACCAAAGAGTAGCTTATGCCAGTAGATTGGGTGAGGATTGATGGCATCAGCTTGGGGTACCTAGCAAGATTACCCCATACACAAACTTATATGGCGATGGTGACAACCTTGTGCAAGCGGTGGCATAACAAGATAGACACATTCCACCTAGCAATAAGAGAGATGATGGTGACACTAGAGGATGTATATAAGATATTTAGATTATTGGTGAGAGGGATGTTATTGATGGAAATGAGAGAGATGATAGGAGAGGTAGTGATGCAATGACTAGTGGGGCTAGAAGTAGCATACCAGATCTGGAGTGGGCAAATCCCATTAGATGAGCACTTAGACTAGGTAGCTATAGAGAGATGGATTTAATTTTATGTATGTGGGCTAGTATTGGGGTACATTACCCAAAATATAGGTAGGACATGAGTCACCCTAGCATTAATACTAACCATTATGTAGATAGTGGATGCTGGAGTCCCTGCAGCTTGGGAGTCTTTGATGTGGTAGAGCTATACCAAGATCTACACCAAATAGTCTATCAAGGGGTAGGATGGTAGAGGAGGAGTGTAAAATTTCTAGCATTGTTTTAGGTGTGGGCTTGGGAGCATATTGTGACATTTAGGCTGATTGGATGGAGAGATAGGTAGGTAGAGGAGCCAATGGCTTATAGCTGGGGGGAGCCATTGGCATACCATTATACAAAGGATATGCACTACTAGCAAGTTAAAATAAATGAGATTTAGACAGTGGTATGGAGACTATACATGGGTCTAGGGCCATAGGCAGAGGACGGACAACATTTACTCTATACCATATCACCCTATTTCATTTTTGGGTGATGGGAGTATATTATCAAGCAATATCGACTAGATAGGGCCTTGTGGTAGTTTGGATGGGTACAGGTGGCTCTAAGGGAGCCGAACTAGTATTAGTGAGTCACACATGATCCAATGTCGATGTTTAGGCCAACACTCCAGAGAGATGGATTACTACAAGATTGGCTAAAGTTAGTGCAATAGCAATGTGATTGGTTTGGTGGAGCACTAGATGTGAGCTCCACATAGAAGTATCAAGATTGGTTTTAGTGGCCGAGGCTAGTAGGTTAAGCATAAGTGATGAGAGCCATAGTGGTGGAAAGAGAGATAGCTCGAGCTTCCAGACATGGAAGATATGTAGTGAAAGGACTGTAACAATGGGCAGAGGTGGTGATATAGGAGGAGGGACCAATGAGGTAGAGGCTGAGGGGAGAGGAGAGGTAGGAAGAGAGGCCAACAATATAGATGAGACCATAAGAAGAGGAGGAGCAAAGGCCATAGGGGTCAATAGGTGGAGGAGGATGGATTGGTAGGGGGAGTGGTGGAGGTGGCTCATTGTTGGGGGGAGGGGATGATGGATTGGCAAGCTAATACTATTAGCCTCAAAATGGTTTTTGACACTTGAGTGCCAACACACTTAACCACTTTCTACATTGTAGCTAAGTACACCATGTATGCTAAGCCACAACATGAGCTAAGTCAGGAAAGCCTTCAGGTGCCAAGTGATCTTCAGGTGCCGAGTGAAGATCAAGTGCCGAATGACTTTAGGTGCCAAGCATGATACAAGTGCCAAGTGATATTTGAGTGCTGAGTCATAGATGATGCTGAGCAATATAGAAATACAATAGGAGCCGAGTAAGCTAGTTTGTTACATGTGCCGAGCATCTGGAATCAGTAAGTGTTGAGCAACACAACATGCACATATGAATTTGTAACTTTACAAATGCAGATGTAAACCATTTTCATGGCTGACATATGACGAATCTTGAAGGATTAAATAATAAAATCAAATCTTTTGTATTTCCTATGCAATCTACATGCAGCCAATAAGAAAAATGGAGAAGGCATGCAACCAATAGTAAATGTGAAAGGAATGAGCGGGAAACAAAGATTCAATATGGATCATAGATCCATACCTAACCCTAAGTCTTCGAATGTCTTTATAAGGAAGACTAAATCTCATTGTATATGTGGATGGATGAGGGTGTGTAAGGAAAATTATTTTTAGAGTGAAGAGTATTAGATCACAGAGGATCAAGATCAGAGAAAGTAGATCAAGTGTCTATATTCAGCAATCAAAGGATTGTAAGCTATCAGGTTTATTATACCTAATACTCTCTAGCAATTGTATTAGAAAAGAAACCCTATGGTGATAGGTTAGCTTAACAACTATTTTATAGATCCTTTCAATAGGTGATTAAATCCTTTAACAAGGTAACACTTCTTGTAAAGTGTTTGTAAATCCTTTAACAAGGTCACATTTAAAAATGTGTTGTAGCCTTTAACAGGACAGATCATCAAAAGTGGTTAAACATTATTGCTATAGTAATTTTTGTGGGTATCATCCCCACCCCAGTTTTACCTTCTTATTTCTGGAGGGTTTCTGGGTTACCAAAATATCAAGTGTTATGTGGTGATGTATATATGTGTTTTTCATAATTGTTTGATGTGTTTATATGCATGCAATCTACTTTTAGTTAAAAGTTTTAATGGTCAAAGTACAGTACTTCTAATTCACCCCAAACCCCCCCCCCCCCTCTCAGAAGCATTATTCCTATTTGAATATTCCAACAATTGGTATCAGAGCTGCAAGTTCTCACAAGAAGGAAGCCTAACAGCTTGGAGGAAAAGATCTAAAGATGAAAGTCTTCAAACTTGGAAAGATGATTGACAATCAAGTGATTGATGTGCAACTGGCTCTACACAAAGTAGAGGAAGCAAGGGATGAACTAAGAAAATCTTTGAAGAAAAGGAAGGATATAGCCATAGTTGAAAATGATATAAACCACAAGGAGATTGATACCACAAAACTGTGTACCAATGGAGACACTAAAGAGTTTGATGTAGCAATAGCCGAATTGATGGAGAAAAACAAAGTTCAAGTAGATAAGATAAGATCTCTCAAGATGGAACATGAATCTCAGGCCATAATGTTATGTGAAATCACTGAACAAAAGAAAAGAGCAGTTGAGGATAGAGTCATGATGGAAGATGACAAAAGAAATCTTGCAAATAGACTTGAAGAAAAATGTACTGAATTATCAAGGATCTCAAACATGTAGATTGATACACTTGCCCAAATGATGAATCTCCATCATGAACTCAATATGAAAGATATTGAGATCTCTACTTTGAAGATGCAGAATGAACAACTGCAGAATGAATTGAACAGAGAAAAAGAGGTAGTAAGGAATCTCAACAAATCAAGTGAAGCCATCAAGTACTTTGAACAGTTGATGAAATTTCCAAGATCAGCCCATGATACATCAGGACTTGGATACAACAGCACTGAAATTGGAGAATCATCAAAGAGTGTTGAGCAAAGAAGTAAAAAATGTAAGGATTCTAAACCTACTTGTCATTACTATAATAAAAGGGGCATACTGCTAATGTTTGTAGGAGTAGAAGAATCAATCAGAAAAACACACCCAAAAACAAGAGTTAATGTTACAAGTGCAACATGCAAGGACATATGACACAAGATTGTAGATCCAGAGTTACAAGGACACAAAGATTTGATGGACATTGTCATAATTGTAAGAAGTATGGACATAAAGCATTTGAATGCAGATCAAAGCCTATGTGGACATTGAATCAACCAACAAAAATAAAAGGAAATGAAAGTCAGTACCATTGGGATTACAACACCAAGTATAGCTATCATTATTGTTAGGAATATGGACATATACCCCAAAATTGCATAAGAACACATTTCAAAGGGAATTATAGCAGGTGGCTAAGCCAAACCACATGTTTCAGTTGCCTGAAAATTGGTCATATCAACAAAAACTGTCCTACAAGGTCAAAAGCACCAAAAATTGAATCAAACAAGGGCAAAGAAAAGATTGATGTGGAATACATCAAAACAGACATGAAGAAGACATGGCAGAAAAAAAAAGAATCAAGTACATCCAATGAAAGGGTCACTTCACCCACAAGGTAAAGTGATCATTTTTCATCCAATTAATCTCAAGATGAGTATATGGGGTTGATACATATAAGGAAGTATCATACATCATCCCTAAACCATGAAGAAGCAATGCAAAGTGTAAATCTGCATGAAACAAGATGCCAAGACAAAATTTTAAATGATGATGCCAAGCAGTCTTTGGATGCTGAGTAAAATTCTAGTGGATGCCGAGTTCCTAACAGGGACCAAGTTGATGATTGATGTCGAGTTGAGTAACTCCTATGGAAGCCGAGTGAAGTGGAAATGTAGTGCAAGATGAGTTTGCATTTGATTATTTAATGCAATGGAAATAGGGTATATTATCGTGATTTCAATCATTTTTCCTCATCGCGATCAAGAAGAAAAGAAGATAAAGAGCGCAGAGCAACTTCACAATAGAGAATCCAGCATTCCAAGCAGATTGCAACCTCTTACAACGTGTTTTCATTGATCTTGAGGTATTTCATTCAAGTGCTAAGCTACGCAAAGTTTGAAAGCTTGTTTACATTTTAAAATCCTAGCTTAGTAAATAATGGCATCTAGGTCTAGAACCACTAAGGGGAAGGAAAGTCATGAAATACAACTGGTTAGTAATGAAGTCAAACAACCTAAATTCAAGCCCATTATAGAAGTCACCTACCAAAATGACCCTGCCAATGCATTATCCATTATTCCATCCAAAGTAGTTATGGTGCAGGATGCAAGGAAGTGTTACAAATGTAAAATTGGCACCATAGGTGATCTTGAAATTTTCCAAGCCTATGAAAAACTATGTGAGAATAATATTTTGAAGGATGAATACAATATATTCGAGAGAAAGGGTTTGACCAATGCCCTAGTTTATCCTACAGTATTCAAAATTGAATGGATACAGATTATTCTAAGCAAAATACACGATGGATGTTTTTGGTTGGAAACAGGTCTAGTCAAGATTACTAAAGGGATAGTTCATACGGTTACGGGTTTCCCAACCCTAGATTGAACTAAGACCCTGCGCAATGATTCCAAAGAAATCATTGAAAGAAATATAGGTGCAAAATGGAATAAGAGAGGTATGACGATTAATACCATCACTGATCCTCTCCTAAATTTTTCTGTGAGAATAATATCCCACAAATTCTATCAATCTAGTCGATTGAATAGTGTGCCATGCATAGCTATTGATGTAGCATTCACACTGGTAGAGAAAGACCATTCATATGGCTTGTCAGAACTTATGTTGCAACAAATAAATGAAAATCTAGGAGCTATAAGGAGATCAAAAGGTGCACAATGAAAATTTGGTTTAGTCCTCATGTGTATGTTCTTTTATGTTATGAAAGAGTTTCCTTCTAAAGGAAAGGTGAATTGGGACTCTAACAAAACTGCAATGACACAAATAAATGAGTTCATTAATCAGATGGGTGATAACTTTGAAGCCAAAATGACAAGCTATTTTGAGGATTTCAAGAAATCCATGAAGCAAAGGGTAAGAATACTAGTTTTCTTAGTGGAAAAACACATCAATGACATATGTTTCCTAGTTGATATTGATTCCACCTATATTCAAGCAGTAGTTCCAAGGGTGAGATGGCTAAGGCCATTTGGTTATGAATTAGATGTGGATGAAGCATCTGCAACTATCATTGCTTTGCTTGCAGAAGGAATAGACAAGTCTGCCAAATCTTTTGGCACATATGATATGGTCAAATCCAAGATTGAAATAGAATTAAAGATTGCCTCTGTAATTAAGAAGAAAGATAAAATGGTGAAGAAAATAAAGAAGAAATTTGGTAAAGGAATTGAGGCAGTAGAAGAAGAAGATGAAGAAGATGATGAAAAAGATAATGATAATGAGGATGAACAAGAGCAAGGCCCAATGGAATTAACTCAAGGCCTAGGTGAAGAGGAGGAGGAGGGTTCTAAGGAAGAAAAAGCCAAGGAAGCACCAATCCAGGTTGAGCCAAAGAAGAGAAAGGTAAAAGATCAGCCTCTAGCTCAGCCCAAACCAAAGAAAACTGCCACACCATCACCCCAAAAGCCAACAACCAGAGATATAACAAGAGCCTCTACTAAAAAAGCTAAAGAGGAAGCTACAAAGAAGAAACAAATCAAGAAGACACAGGAAGAGCCAAGGAAAAGAAGAAAATATGTAGCTCAACCTGATACTAAAGAAGAAGATCAATTTGAAAAGGTAAGCCATTTTTTAGTTGATACATTATGTAAAAAGATTGGAAATGGAGACTTAATCAACATAAATAAAGTTGATTTCAATAAGTTCACTAAAGAAGAACATGATAGAATAGACGAATTAGTTTATGGAATGATGGCATAGTTCAAGTACACTCCTCTTGAACTAGATGGACAATTGCCAGATGAACTATCTAAATTTGTAGAAGATAGATGTCATTTCTATTTGAGAATGGAGAAGGAGATGAGAGAAACAACCCTAGCAAGCATACTGCTTGATTTGACTAAGGAGCAAATAGAGAAAGCAGTCAAAAGGCACAATATTAGGTTTACACCTAAGTACGGGAAATTCTTCATTCTCCAAAACAAAATGGAAGATATTGTACAAAGAACAACAAAATCATAGAAGAACTTGTACAAAAAGATTGAAGATTTTCTTGAAGAAGACTACATGGAAGAAGCTACTACTCCACCAGAAGAGAGAAGAAAAAGGAGAGAAGAGAAGACAGAAGTAGAGCAAGGTAGAGAAGAAAAGAAGGGAGAAGAAAAGAAATAAGAAGAAGAAAAGAAGGAAGAAGAAAAGAAAGAAGAAGAAGAAAAGAAGGAAGAAGAAAACAAACAAGGAGAAGAGAAGAAGGAAGAAGAAAAGAAAGAAATAGAGGAGACACAAAAGAAAAATGAAACGGCAATAGCTGAGCAAGAGTAGCAACAAGATCAGAGTGTGCAAGACACACAACTACCACCTTCTGGCCCTCCTCATGTACCCATCACACCTGCATAAACTATAACTACAAAGGATGTTCCTAACACTTCTATTCAGAACATCAATCCATTAACTATAGAGGATCTCAAAAGAATCCTTGACCAATCCACACAACAAGCAAGATTATGTACAGATCCAGTATTGGTCAGTGTGGATGAACTGCAAAAACTAGTAGAAAACACAATTAGAGATAAGGTGAATCCACAAGAACCACCTTCCATCATCTTTACAGCTACTAATGGTCAACTTCAAATGCCAACAGTTGTTTCAAAAGGCATAGGTGACACCACAATTCAAAAGCCGAGTACAATAGGAGACAAAACAAGAGAACAAATAGGACAGACTATTACATCTGATCCTATATCACAAACTCAAGGTGCACTTCCTAAAATTACAATAATTGATCAAGGTAGATAGCAAGAGGAGAAAACAAAGGAAACCCCTAAAGAGTAGGAGGCAATCTAAACATTGATAAATTTGCCTACCTCAGGAACTCCTTCACAACAACCACTGCAAATATCCACACCATGATCTAGTTGTACCAAATTTGCAAGGGTACTTCACTATGGAGACCTTGAATTAGATGAGGAAATAGTCATACCGAGTTATGACTCAAAAACAATAAACATTGATCAAATCAATAAGGTACAAGAAGCCTTGCATAGAAGAAAGATGCAAGAAATACTCAGGAAGGAGTATAAACAAAAGCAAACAATGCATGAGATTAAAGACATCTTTATGGATGCCTTTAGTTTGCAGTCACTAGATGAGTCAAAGCATATCATGGAGTAATTATCAGATATTGTTGACCAGGTGACAAATGCAGACCAAGAGACAAATGCAAAACTTATGGAATGGTCTGAAAGAAAATTTCAAGGAAAAGTTAATGAGAAAATATCTAGTGAAATAACACTTTCACAGATTGAATTGGCAAAGGTCATAGACAAAGTGAAAAAGGTACTTGAGAATATATTCTCATTGTACAAAAAGTTGTGTGACTTTTCATACTTCACACAAGAGACCAGCCAAAAGATAATGAGCGTGGAGAGAAATTTGAATATTTCTAGCATGCAGCTACCAAAAGATCCAGCTCAAAGTGAGAAGCATTTTTCTCAAATACTTCACACTCAGAAAGAGATAGTTGTATTAACAATAGAAGAGGCCACCATCAAGGCAAAACTATTATAGCTCCAATCCTCCATTACCCCACATTTGGAAATCCTCCATAAAGAACAAGTCTATGCTAAAACTGTTCTCAAGAAAGACCCTAATCTTTCTACTTCAGAAGGACTTATTCACCTTGCTGCAAAGACTACCCTCCAACATAAATCATTGGAGATTGCTTTGCATAATTGGGATGCAACTCTCAGGATGATTATGGAGGTAAACAACACATTTCTGGAAAAATATGGTCTTAACCCTTAAAACCCTCTAACATAAGTGTCAAAAAGGGGGAGATAAGATAAAAAGGGGGAGACAAGAATGAGGGAGACGAGAGAATGGGGGAGATAAGATAAAAAGGTGGAGCATGATATACAACATAAAATTTTGGCTACCAAGATAGCACAGATAGTGGCACAATCAACTCAGGGAGAGTTACAATAATTTTGAGGTATATATATTGTAAATTACAAAATTTTGATTAAGATTTTAAA
>CM053793.1:480843074-480853074 GCA_028749045.1 Cupressus sempervirens | reverse complement strand
CAAGACAATAGTATTGAGTACGAGATTAGGATGATAGGGAAAGGTTAGATCATGGGGGATAGAAGTTTTGAGGGACCATGGGTAGAGAGGATAGGAGGCTAAGTGTGGTGTAGGAAGAAAATGTGTAGGAGGGGGTGAGTACAAATGTTTGTGAGGGTGATACAAACAAGTAATTGGTTTTGTATGAGACAACATGTTCAAGAGAGTGAAGGAATACACTAGAAGCTTAAGATTGAGGTACTTCATAAAGAAGTTCCACCATGTAGTGTGAGCACTTTATTTGATATAGGTATATTAGGGATATGCCAAGGTTACTAGGAAGATCAAGGCCTTTTCCCCAATTTTATATAGGACTAACTCAAACAAGCATGCAAGGATTGCCCCAACATCACACACAAGTCCCAGAGAAATTAGTGTGGAAATGATGTTGGGTGATCCACAAGAAAATGATATTGCCCAACTACATCATGTGATCATAAATGAAAACATGTTTGGAATATGCAAGGGTGATATCCAACTAACTCATAACTAGAAAAAGACCTTGGTCAAAACCATGCAATAAAGTTGTTCTAGTCACATCACACCATGATATAGAAGACCATGGAAACCATAGGGAGGGAACAAATAAATATCATGGAAATGACCCACTTGAATAAAATATGAAAGAAAAAACAAAAATCAGAAGAAAGTAACCTTTTTCCAAAGAGATCAAGATAACTAGGTACTTACGGGCTAATGTTAGGTACAAGGAAGGAACCATCATGTAATGGCATAGCAACAATATGTTTAGGATGGTGAAAAAATTGACAAGGATACTTTCTAATAGATGACTGACTAGTGATGTAGGGTGTTGTTATAAAACTCAAAAATATACAAGCATGACTATTGTAGGACCAGAAAAACGGGCTAAAAGCATAACACACTATGAGAAAATCACAAACTCAATCAACATGTATTAGCACCCACTAGTCTACCATGAAAGCCAAACTAAACAAAAGAAAGCAAACATAATCAAAAACTCCCTTTTCCGTTTGTAGCTCCCATGTCCTTCTTTCTTCTCCAAATGATTGTAGCTCCAATTTGCCTATAGTGCACACAAGATTGAAGCCAAAGCCTATGATGTGGATAATGCCATTAGAATACTTGAAGTGTGATTTTATGTGAGAGAGAGAATGCAACATGCAAAGAAATAGAGACTCAAAGATTCAAAGATTTGGACTTTAAAAGCTTAAGCATTCCGATTCAAGAGACTCCAGGACCAAAAATGAGAGGAAGAGTGTCCAATTTATAATTGACATGGAGGATGAAAGCATTGGATTTGTCACCCATAGATATGCGATGTGGAAAAAGATTCCTTTGAGAATCCATGACACATATGAGAAAATATGCCAATTGTGAGATTCTATGACACATGCAAGTCAAACTTGGCTAAATGTGGAAGAGAATCTATGACGCGTCATAAGATTTCTCAACCCACTTAAAGCCAAGAATCTATGACGAATAAGCCAAATAGGGACATGCGTAAGAGGTAATAATAATTCCTATGACACATGACAGAATATGCCAAAAGTAAGATTTTATGATACATGAGAGTCAAATTTGGCTAAATGTGGAAGAGAATCTATGACGCATCATAAGATTCCTCAACCCACTTAAAGCCAAGAATCTATGACGAATAAGCCAAATAGGGACATGCGTAAGAGATAAGAATATTTGATTATGAAAAATCTCAGCCAAGTGTCAAAGGAGAATCCATGAGGTGTCACATCCAAGTGTCATGATGATGAAATATTTTAATTAAAAATCTTTTTATTCCACAAAATAAGAATTAGTAGAAAATGGAATTAATGATGGAAAATAGAACTTAGGAAATTGAGAATTTTCATGGTTTGCAGATAATGAATCAATTAATTAATAAAATTAATTAATTGAGGATGATAATTGGGAAGAAAAATTAGAAAGAATAGGATTAAATTATGGGTTATTTAATCCTATAGAGAAAATTAGCAGATGATTGGCCAAATTGATTAAATGAATGCGACTGTATCCTTTGATGAAAATGTGATGATGATGGATATCAAATAAGATGATGACCAGTAGATCAAAGCCATGATCAAATTGATTGATAAATTGAAATTGATAATATGCCAAGGACACATGACATGAATTGGTTGATATGTAACATTTAACCGACATTGTAAATGCTACAAGATTGAAATTGATTGATAAGGTTTGATCATAATAACATCGACAGACATTGTCAATGTTATTAAAATGGTTGATGATGCCATGATCTAACATTGAAAGCCTCAACAACATCAAAGATTGAATGACATGAATGATATTTTAACCTAGCACTGAGAGCCATGATAGTACTAAGGTCAGATTGATAAGATTGATAGGTTTCCAAGACACTGAAAGCCACAACAATGCCTAGGAGTGGATAAATGATGATTGATTTGGGATGTTTGATATGTTTCAGGTTGATTAGGACTAATTTTGAATGATTTCGAGTTGATTTGGGGTGATTCCAAGTTGATTTGATATGATGTGAAAGGGGATACAAATGATGAAATATGGTCAATCTGGCCAAAAGATCAAAGTTAGTAGAATGAGAAAATGGGACAAATTAGTATGAAGAAGTGATGAGGTTGTAGATGTGAACCATTTTTGAGCATCTACAACTATATAGTGGCTGGATGACTTAGGAATTGTATGATAGAATATAGTAGTGGGTGTATGCATGATGGGGAGAAGCTCATGATGAGGAGATAACATTGATGTAAGATAGTTATTATTACATGGGTATGATACATAAAGTACTACTATTGTTACAAGGATATGATACATAAGATACTATTGTTGTTACAAGGATATGATACATAGAAATGGTACAAAGGATAATATACACCTGATGTGATACTTGTGCTAGGATACAAGGATATAATACACTTGATATGATATGTGTGGTAAGGTACAAGGAGGGGATAGATATATGAACTACAAATATAATATTGGATCTAGGTAGGGTGTTCAAATCGATGGATGCTAAAATGAAATGTCATGAGGTGTTTGGGAGTGTGAAGAAACAACTCTCAGAAAATCTTAAAAAATGGTAAGATGTGGAATGAGTGTAAAGGGATGATGGGGGACATGTATACCATTGGTAGATATTGAAAAGGCTAAGTATACCTAGTGCCTAATTACTAGGGTACCTATCCAAGGTGCTTGAATTGCCAAGTTTTCACCATTGGACACTTATTTTTCTTTACCTAATTTTTTTTTTCTCATTTTTTTCCCTAAAAGGGGTAGGACACACTAAGGAATTTTAGGCATAGAATTTCTTGAGGTGAATGATGTTGGTGGGATCATTTAGGACTATACCCTTAGGTGTAGATAGCTGATAGGCCCCTGAGCCAAAAGATGTTGTGACCATGTAGGGACTAAGCCATGTGGGCTTGAACTTGCCTTTCTTTTCTCAGTCAACTCAAATCTTCATGTTTTCTTTAAGGACCATGTCTCCTTCTTGAAATTGGTGTGGATGGACCTTCCTATTGAAGTTCCACTTGAGGTGATTTTGGTAGACCATGAGGTGGTCGTAGGCATGTTGCCTTTTTTCATCAAGTAAGTTGAGCTGGGTAAGTCTAGCCACTCTGTAATCCTTATCTGATATTTGGAATCACAAAGAAATGCACAGGGATAGGAGTTCAACATCAATGGGTAGTATTAATTTAGTGTCGTAAACTAGGGAGTATAGGGTGTTGCCTATGGATGTACACAATGAGGTACAGTAGGTCTATAGGGAAATGTTGATCTACAAATGCCAATCATGATCAGAATCATTGACAACTTTCTTTAGGATTTTGAGTAGAGTTTTATTAGTTGCCTCTTCTTGATCATTACCTTGTGGGAAGTATGGGCTAGAAAAATGGTGATGGATATGAAGGGAAGCACACAATTCTTCCATATTGAGATTTTCAAAATTACCTCCATGGTCAGTAAAAATGGTAGCTAGGATGATGAAGTGACATATGATATGATATAGGATAAACTTGGACACTTGAACTCCTATGGTAGTGAAAAAGGGGATTTATTCTACCCACTTAGTGAAATAATTGGTGGTGGTAATTATCCACTTGTGTCCTTCTAAAGAGAGAGGTTCTATAACACCAACAAGGTCAAACCCCCAACACTTAAATGGTCATGGTGGTGCAATAGGTTTTAGATTTTAAGCTAGGTCTCAAATTATATTAGCATGTTATTTATAGGGTAGACACCATTCAAAAAGTTGCATGCATCATGCTCAAGAGTAGGCCAATAGTATCTTGTCCGAAGGATTTTCTTAGCTAGAACTATTCCAATCATGTGAACAACACAAACTCTAGCATGTATCTCTTTGAGAGCCATTGCAACCTCATTTTGGTCCAAACATTGTGAGAGAGTATAATGATAGCCATGATGATATAGGGTTTGAGCAATGATAGTATATTGGGAGGCTTTGTGAATAAGGTTCTGGCATTGGGTTCATGTGAGATGGGGAGATATGATACCATTTTGTAGGTAAGCATGAATTTAGTGGTACTATCATGGGGATTAGGGAACAACCAAGACACATACCTGTGTTGATTCATCATTCTCATATGTAGACTCATGTAGCTGCTCAACTAAGAATTTATAATATGTAGCCCCTTGCAATGTCTCCAAAAATGAACCAATAGTGGCCATGGCATCCACTGCCTTGTTTTGCAATTTAGTTATTTGTATGAACTGAATTTGACTAAAATGTTTTTTCAACTGGTCAACCAACTCCTTATAAGGTAGAAACTTGTCATCCCTGGTTTGATATTCATCCAAAGACTTCTTAATAATAAGTTGTGAATCTCCATAGACTTGTAGCTTGGTGATATTCCATTCAATTGCTATTTTGAGCCCTGCAATAAGGGCCTCAAACTTTGAAATGTTGTTGGTGCACTGGAACTATATTTTAAAAGATTTAGGAAGGTAATCTCTCCAAGGTGTGACCAAGAGTATGCCAACCCCAGAGCCATGGGATGTGTAAGATCCATCAAAATATAACTTCCAAGATGGTTGCACATCTACTAAGTAGAGGTGTTCATTTGACAATTCCATAATTATGAGAGGGTGGTCTGTAAGCAAAGGGGCATCTACCAAGTGATCTACTATATCCTAGGCTTTGATAGCCTTTCACTCAACATATTGGATGTTTAATTCACTGAGAAGCATGACCCACTTAGCTAGATGCTCTGTGAGCACTGTGCATGACAACATATACTTTAATAGATCAATTTTGGATATGAGTCATATAGTGTAGCTTAATATGTAATGACACAACTTTTGAGTGGCAAATACCATAGCTAAGAAATCCTTTTCCATTAGTGTATAATTGAGCTCATATCCCACTAGAGTATGACTAATGTAGTAAATAGCCCTTTCCTTTCCTGCATCATCAAGTTGTGCCAGAAGAGTACCTAGTGCTATTAGGGTAGCTATGATGTATAATATGAGTAGGCATCCTGCAACTAGAGAAACTAATATAGGTGTATTTTCCAAGTATCACTTGAATAGTTCAATGTTGCATTAGTAAATGGGGCCCCACGTAAAATTATGATTCTTTTTGAGTAAATATGTAAATGGTTGGCACTTGTTAGCGAGTTGGGAGATGAATCGTCTAACTGATTGTAGTTTCTCCTAAAGAGAGAAAAGTTTCCTAAGTGTTTAAGGTGGAGCCATATTCATGATGGCCTTGACCTTTTTAGGATGGATCTTAATACTACGCTATGATATAATGAATCCCAAGAGATTTCTTGAGTTAATGTCGAAGAAACAACTTAAGAAATTTGACTAAAATATCATCCACGTAATCCTCAAGAGTTTTATGGATGAGGTCATGGAAGATGACTGTCATGGCATGCTGATATGTTTCCCTAATGTTCTTTAACCCAAATGGCATCATGTTATAACAAAATGTCCCCCAAGGGATGATAAATGCTATCTTATGTCACTAGTAAATTTGGACTCAATTGTTAATGAATTTTGGTTAAAATTTTGACCCAGGTTGGTCAAAATTTTGATTAATACATTCATCAAAAAGTTTTAATTTTTGCTAGCTTTGATTTGTCATTGTTGGTCAAAATTTTCACCAGTGTTTTCTTCAATTGTTTTATAGAATTGGTTGAAATTTTGACCAATCTCTTGGTAGAAAACTATCAAGAATTGGTTGAAATTTCCACCAATGTTTGGTCAAAATTTTTTATAATTGGTGAAAATTTTGACCAATTCTTGGTAGAAAACTATCAAGAATTGGTTGAACTTTCTACCAATGTTTGGTCAATTTTTTTTAATAATTGGTGGAAATTTTGACCAATTCTTGGTAGAAAACTATCAAGAATTAGTCAAAATTTTCACCAATGTTTGGTTAATTTTTTTGTAGTTTTGTATCAAGCAATTGTTTCTTATCCAAGCCATTTAATTTGCAACCTTTTAAATCTCTGCAAAGCTAAAGTTGGAGCAGGAGAATTTTTCTTCTCAAAGGTGTCCTCTGATTGTTATAGATAATGGAATGGACACTTTATAATCTTTGAGAAGAAAAATTCTCTTGCTCCAACTTCATCTTTGCATAGATTTAAAAGGTTGCAAATTAAATGGCTTGGATAAGAAACAATTGCTTGATACAACATTGAACAAATGGACATTTATGCATAGGGCACCATCAATTATGTGAGTGATGCAAATGCAATCGATATTTTTGGGGCACTTCTTCATTGTCTACTTCATCATTGATTAGGTTGCACCATAGACCAATGGTCTTCATCTTTGTTGTGGGTTCCTATCCCCTATGTGAGTGCTAATGTAGAAGCTGAAGAAGAATAATAAGTGAAAGTGTCTTGAATAAGGTTTCTAATCTTGACCCTAATCTCGATGTGGTCAATATTATTGATTTAAGGGCTATGGACTGGGAAATTCTTCAATGTCCAATTAGGGGTAGCATTGCATCCTCTTTAACTATTACATGTATAGCCATAGGAGGAAATAGGTTGTTGGTTGCTTCTTCTAGCCTTGCACTTTCTTCTTTGTGGGCTTTTCTTAAACATAGCTCTACATCCATCCCTAGTTTCAAGCAATTTGGAAATGCATCTATTTTTTGCAAAAAAAAACTCATTTCTTATTTTATTTTCTAATAGGTCTTGCTCAAATCTTTCATTTGGAGAGAAGGTTTTCATCATGGCAATAGCGCATAAAAAATCTCAAGGTAAAACTAAAGATGAAAATGAGTACAAGCATTCGGTTGACTTACCGTAGACAAACTTCACCCTTAGAGAAATTCAACAACATGTGAACTAGAAATACAGAAGTTGTGGGATGAGAAACAAATTCAATGCTTATTAGGTTTGAATTTAGAATGAGCACTTGGATTAATAGTAAAGCAAAAACTTTTCAAAAGTCACTGGCCTATTTAATAATTTTAGGGCTAGGGGGTTGAGTTGATAAAAAAGACAAAAAATATACGACAAAATGTCCCAAATTCCTCATAGGTTCTTCCACTAAGTGTTAGTCAGAGTGTGTTGGGTTTCTGCCTGGGTTTGGAAGACCAATCCATAGATTGGATGACGAAGCTCATTATTAATGGACCTAGCAAGGGATGATCCATATCAAGATCTGGTGGTACCAAGTTCTAGAATTTAGTTCCTTAGGATTTGAGTTCTAAATTTCATATATGGACTAACTTCAATCTATCAACCTTCATCAAGTTAAAAAATACTATGTTTGGCTGAAGTATCCATGAAGATGATTCGAGTCTTCCAACATAATATAGTACTATAGTGTAATTAGTGGAGCATGAACATAACCTCTAGTAATTACAAAAGAGGAGGGATATAGTTCCATCGAGTGTAGAAGGCCTAAAATGAAGATTAATAAATTTCAAGATCACTATCACCGGAGAATCAATTGATTTTAAGAAGCACTTTAAAAGCTGTGCTAATTCATATAAGATTCTAGGTTGTACTAGAGTACAAAGTAGGATCCAAGCTGACTTACAACTAGAATTTATTACCTTCTCAGTTGAAGTCTTTCCTATGGCTCAAAGTATTCAAGGTTGCTGAAGTGTTTTTTACTCCCATATATCAATAAAATGATTCTAGCTATTCATTAATGCACATCAATGGTCTTAAATATTAAGGACTATTTTAACAATAGTTGGTGTATCTACTATTTTTTAAGGCTTAAGCACGTCTACTATTTGGTACAAATTAATTAGCATACCAAATATGCATCAACAAGGAAGGCTCCAAGTAGTGTGAGCACAAAAGTAGCACCTATCTAGTCTGTAACAAAATTAGTAGCATTTGGTATGCTCTCATGCATCTTTGTTATCACATATGCAAACATGTTCACCATAATTGAATAGTATGCAAGCCTTTCTTCCACCTCATTCACTACAAAGTATCACATGAATTCAAAATTAGTATCATTTCATCTAATTTGAGTAAAAACACATTTAGAGGACAGGGCCATTAAGACTATATAGATTGACAAGACATTCAAAATAATTAAATCACAATTCAAAACTCAAAAAAAATGAGAGACCTTATAAAGATTATGTTGTTGAGGAAGTGCTAAACTGTTAATCCACCCAAAAAGAAAAATGAGAGACCATATAAAGATTATGTTGTTGAGGAAGTGCTAAACTATTAATCCACACAAAAAGAAAAATGAGAGACCATATAAAGATTATGTTGTTGAGGAAGTGCTAAACTATTAATCCACACAAAAAGATTAAACTTACTGTTGTTTGTTTAATAGTCTACATAAAGACAAGACACTACAGTAAATTATAAGTCTCTTATTTGAAAAATCGTGTGTCAAGTCTACTCAAACATAACACTTAACAAATGAATAAATAATAATGATAAATGAAACTATAGATGTTACTTGACACAAGTCTACTCAAACATAATGCTTAACAATTAACAAATGAATAAATAATAATAATAAATGAAACTATAGATGTTACTTGAAACCAAGTATTGCTTTGATTTTAGAATGTGCTAGTCTACTATACCTATAATGAAAGGTGATGCCTTCCATCCCCCTATTATTTTCTTAGTGACTACATTCCCTTTCAAGTCATATACTATATGTGGAACATGAACAAATAATTCTTCCCTTCTCTCCATTGCCTACAATAAATTCAACAAGGGGTGATAAATCATGATAAATTGAACTCCATAGAACTTCCATATCTGGTATTGATATGTTTGAGATTGATGGTTGTTTGAAGCATCCAATGTATAGCATTCCCTTCATGTTAGTTTTCTGCTGATAATCTCAAAACAAAAGCTTATAAGAGTTGAACAAAAAAGAAGAAAAATAAAAAAGAAATGTAATGTTGGTAAGAAAAATCTCAAGAAAAACTATGATGTGACTTGGAATGTTCTTTGCTTCAATAAAGAATAGAAAGAACCTACCATGAGCTATTTGAGTAAAAGAAATTGCATCCACTCCTAATCTCATTGTGCTTGTTCTAAAGCCATTACCATCTATATGCACAAATGGATAGGAATTGATTCAACAATGAAAGTAGTCAAGTATAGTCATGCAATTATCAATTAAATTGATTTAATAAATGTGATATTCCCCCAAAAAATGCAATCTAGTCTTTTATGCAATGTCAAGCATAGCTAATCTTCTTTTGAATTACATTGGCCTATAGTAGTGATTGTGTTCTTCATAGAATATCCCAAGCTCATGCATTATCGAATACAATTAGGATCCATGCCCCCTCCATCATCTCCCAAAGAAATACATGACATTTTAACTAGTCTATAATCATAAAAGTAAATACAACCGATTTGCACAAAGAGCAATATAGTAAGCTAGGAAAAATGTTCACACCCTAAAAAGGTAAAGCATGACTAGTGTCCCAAGGGTTGTAAATCTGATCCACTTTGACATAAGTTGCACCATGATGTATCTGTGG